>CAUYSK010079332.1:0-33813 GCA_963575035.1 Avahi laniger | reverse complement strand
TTGATTTTTGTGAGAGGTGAGAGGTGGGGGTCTAGTTTCAATCTTCTGCATGTAGCTATCCAGTTTTCCCAGCACCATTTATTAAAAAGAGATTCTTTTCCCCAGTGTATGTTTTTGTCAGCTTTGTCAAAGATTAGATTACCATATGCAGATGGTTTCATCTCTGGATTCTAAAGACATCTGCACTTGAATGTTTATGGCAGCACAATTCACTATTGCAAGAATGTGGAAACAACCCAAGGGCCTGTCAATCCATGAGTGGATTACTAAAATTTGGTATATGCTTACAATGGAATATTACTCAATCATAAGAAATGACAGTGATCTAGCACCTCTTATACTTTCCTGGACTAAACTTAGGCCCATTATCCAAAGTGAAGCATCACAAGAGCAGAAGAACAGGATCCATTTGTACTCGCCATCAAATTGGTACTAACTGATCAACACTAGGGTGATCACATGGCAGAAATACTCTCCAGGGATTAGGGGGATGGGGGGCAAATCTACAACTAAAGGACATGGGGAGCACTAAAGGGAGGAAAGGGCACACCTTTAACCTGCATTTGAGTGAGGGAAAGACATAAAATGTAACTAGAATGTTTGTACCCTCACAATAACTTGGAATAAAAAAAAAAAAATAAAAAAAAATTTCTTCTTAGAGCAAAAAAAAAAAAAAAAAAAAGAAGGATACGAAGCCTTAATGAATAGTCTCTCATGAACATCACTAAGGTGTCCACTACCGAAGTAGACAATAATTTGTATCTCTGAATGGTCATCCAAGAGTGAATGCATAGATGAAGAGATGTATGTACTGCTTGCAGAGCGCAACAATTCTCTTTTGGACAATTCTCTTTTTTTTTTCTTTCACAGAGTTAAAATATTTAATGACAAAATTAGGGTTTGCTGTCATAGTGAATCAATAGAGCAGGTGTTACTTGTCTCTAAATTAATCAAAAATTATATTTGACATCTTACAGAACTTCTGGAGAAAAGCTGTATAACAGACATCAGCAATGTTACAATTCTGAAAATGAAGAGTAAAACCTATCTTTAATATCTTTTGTTTAGGTCATCCTGTAAATATTTTTATATAAATACACAACCTTTGCTAGTCACAAAAGTAGTATTAAAACAGCTTTCACTGTAATTTTAAGTCTAACCCATAATCTTAACTTTTTAAGAGCTTAAAAAAAGAGAACTACTGATATTGTTACATCAGTATATTACATTATAAGATCAAAATAAAATTGTATAAAAATTAAAAGATTTGAATTATTTAGTCTATGTTGTATGTGCAATATGACATATAATAAAAATGCATACTATATATACATAATACAGAACCTACGACTAATACATCATATAATTTATTAATATATGTTATGTGCATTAATTTATTTATAATCTACTCAAACACAATAAGGGATTTTCTACAAAGAATATATAACTTTAATATTATTAATACAGATAAAAAATAATTCTGAGCCAATGGCAACAGGATCATGACTACAACAATTTCTTTAAATCTCTTCAAATCCTAGCATGAAAGGATTGACTGACCAAAAATGATAAACAAATAAATAATTCATGAATGATATATTCCCTGAAGCTGAACAAAGCTTCTTAAATAAGCCCTGAAAGTCTGAGGGTGAGTGGTGTGGCCAAAGCAGATCCATTCTGGGCTACTAAAAGATCATAGAGGTCACAGGACTCAAAAATCACGAATAAAAACTTGTTCTCAAAAGGATTTAGAAAAATATGCAATACTGTAAGATTATGTGCAGGCCCCAGATCTTTCTTAACAAGACCCAGGGAAACACAGTGGGGCAATGAGAAGATCAAACCATGACAGCCTCAATCCTCAGGCATCAGTGAAAGTAGCACAGATACTCTTTTTCAGAAAGACAAATACCCATTCTGAAAGAGAACTGTTGGGAATATAATCCAGGCTGACAACATGGGAACACTGGGAATCCCACAGAAAGATTGTTTGATGCTAGGATTAAAGGAATCCATGGTAAGCAGGTCTCAAAAACAATATCTAAAAATATTACAACATTGAAAATGAATCATTGCTTTGGAAGGCCATGCCTGTGGCACACAGGACAACCCAGATGTAGAGCCTTCCTGACTCGGATTTATCCTGAGATGTGGAGCCATTGCTACATAAAGAGGCCATGTTTTTGAAAACTGAATAGTAACAATAGAAAGGCATATTCTTGAGCACGAAGCTCATCACAGTTCCCTACTCTGAAAACCTAATGTATTAGTCAAAATATATATATATATACGAATTGTCTCACATAATTACCGGGGCTGACAAGTACCAAGATTTGCAATCAGAAAGCTGGAGACCCAGAAGAGCTGAAGTTGTAGTTCCAGTTCAAGTATGGAGCCCTGAGAATCAGAAAAGCCAATGATGTAAATTTCAGTGCAAAAATCAGCAGACTAGAGACCCAAGAAGAGTGGATTGTTGAGTTCATGCAAAGTCAGAAAAAGACTGAATTTCCAGCTCAAGTACTGAGTCAAAAAGAATTCTGCTTTATCAGTATTTTTGTTCTACTCAGGTCTCATGTTAGGGAGGCCAGTCTGCTTTACTCAGTCTACTGATTCAAATGTCAATCTCATCCAAAACACTCTCACAGACACACCCAGAACAATGTTTGGTCAAATGCCTGGGCAACTCTTGATGTCTGGGACAATTTGACACACAAATTTAACCATCAAACCTACTATGAAATCCACTCCTATAAAACAAAAAGAGCAGAACAAGAATACATTTGAAATTAACACAAAGATACTGGAAGAAACAAAAATATGAAGTTTAACCAACATGGCAACTCTTTTCCTGCCTAACAATCCTTGGAGTATATGGAATTCAGTTTCCAAAGTCACAACCATTGCTTACAGCATAAATGGATTCATATATATCTCCTAACAAATAATGTACCTCCTTAGGCCCAGAAGCTCTAATTCTACAGAACTCAATCTCAGGAGATGGAAGTACAAATTTCCCAAGTGGGTGATTGGGAGTTATGGTAAACAACTTGTGTTTCAACTTCTTGATTTCTGAATCCATGAATTTTTCCTAGTTGTAACACATTACCATATACGTCTTTGATTGATGCATACACTGCTTTCTGAAAAATGATACCGCAACACTGTACAGAACAGAGACTGTGTTGAAGCCTCATCTCTGTCTCTAGCAGGCTATACCAATACTTCACCAATCTAGCCATGTCTCTGGAAGGTTAAGTGGGAATCTAAGTTAGTGCTCTCCATTTCTGCCGCCAAGACATTCTGTCCTCTAGAGTCTAAGTGTCTTACATATTCAGGATGCTAGCCATTTGAATAGATGAACATACGTTCTCAACACAATGGATGCATGTTCTCTTCTCTGCAATGTCTAGATCAGATCCCTTTGTGTTACACTATAACAGGAAAAAGGAGTTAATGCAGCCTAAAGGCAAAATTTATAAAGCTTTATAGTATATTTTAATGAATACAAATTCTTCCTGATACTCTTTTTTCATTAAAATAGAAACCAATGCATGTACATGTCAATGTCCACAAATCAGGAAAGTGAGTCTGTATCTGCTTTAACAAATTTACTACACCTGTCATGACAGCTTTAATCACAGCAAATACTTAGGGAAGCTGGTGGAAGTCTATGATCATCTTTCAGGATCCACCTGGTTTCTGCAAAGGAAACACTAGATAAATGAAGATGTGATAAAGACCATCATCTCTGCATCTCTTAGATATCTATGGAAGGCTGGCATGAATCCACTAATCTCTGCCATCCACACAGGATGTAATGTTTTTATACATTTAGTTTTATTAATTTGGCCATGAAAGGAGCAGTTTCAGAGGCTTTTACTTAGCTTTCCCTGTTTGATAGTTCTCTTCCACAACCAAAAGCCTAATTTGGAGGTTGTGTTAACTTCCAAATATGTTAATGCTAATTAAACATTCTGGTTCCAGGAAAATGACCACCAATGTGATCCATGTAAGCTGTTTATTACACATCCCCAACATGTTAATATTTTAAATATCCGTATTTTAATGTGTTTTAGACCCGGTACCAGGACTGCTAAAAATATGTGAGTAGTCACCACTTCCTAAGATACAGTTAACAGAGAAAATGGTCATAATTCCCCTTAGGTAAAGACTGAAAAAATAATTTCTATGTATGCATTCTATGGTATTGGAGGATCATTCCATTTTGGAAACTAGATAATTATTTTCAGCAAGTATGGGTCTGAACAATGGCTCAGGTATGGAAACTATGTAAGAACCAGGACATTTTTATTATGATGTCTTCTCTCAGCTTCCCCATTACCAAAATTTTAGTTCTTTTTCTTGTTTGGAGATGAAAGTGAATTATGTTCCTGAGGGCAGAGGGTCATGTGCTATTTAACAAACATAAATCCCTATGGATGGTGTTCCCAGGGCTAGTACTCCAAATTTGCTAAATATCTGTGTTTAATCACTACCTGGTTACTGTCAGTTAAGTGCCACCACCTGGATTCTATTGTTTTAACATCTATTTATGGCTCATTGTTTTCAGCTAGACAAGTTCTGTAACTATCTGTTCTACCTCCAGCCTTAAACTGCAAGGTAGAGCCATTATTGAACTTTTTGGTGATTCTGTTGAGTCTCTCACTAGGGCATTCTTGTGGCCTTGACAAATTGTGTGTCCTCTGGCTCTTCCCAAGAAACATTATCATCTTGCTCATATTCTGGCTGTACATATTATATCCATTCTAGCATGTCCACTTCCCTAAACTTTTTAATCTCTTTATCCATCATCTGAAATAGCAATTCAAGCATTCCAATTTTGCTCAGCTTGGCCACTGTGTATACCACAGCACTGAAAGCCATCTTATTAGTTAGATTGCATAATCTCCTGAGGTTCTTTCCAGCATGAGAAATCCTTTCTCTCCAGAGAGTATTCTCAGGTAAATAAACTTTTCTCTTTTCCATTTCATATTTCAGCCCCTTTGATGAAGAATCTTCTAATCTGGTGCCACTCATACTTCCCAGGCTGCTGCCAATACATGTCAGCCAGGTTTGTAGCTTCTTTAGATTATAGTTCTCTCTTTCCTTATCAATCCCAGCACAGCCTCAGCTGGTTAATGCTGTGACTTAAACCTAGGCATAGGCCAAGTGACCAGGAGAAGAAGTAAGGGCATATCTTTCAGAATAATAGAGCTAATCACTTTTAATTGGGAGCCGTGGGCCATTTCTGCAAGCTTAGAAGTATCTGAGAAGACAGAGCAATCAAATCTTTGGTGGCAATCACCCACGTATCTCAATTCTGTGTTAGGATCTCACATTTTCCCAGCAGGGTCTGTCCTTGGCATAACAAATCTGCCTTCCTTGAGGGCTTACCTGCCTTTGAAGTTAATCACACAGGCCAATAAATAGAGCACTCCGTGCTTGACTTTTCTCTGCACTCCTGCTGAAGACATGGGGGCTTCTTTGCCACTATACCAAGGAGCCCCTTTGGTTTTTGCAACTCATTTGCTTTTATTTTACTTAACATTCAATTATCATTCCATTAGAAAATTCAACACATAAAAGTCTGCCAGAGAAGGGAATGGGATTACAGAAACCAAAGAAGGTCCTAATAGTCTCCTTGCTTCTGGACCAAGTTATTTCCTTATTGGTAACAGTATGTTCTAACTTGCAAAGTTGATCACTTCACTCCTTTCCCCAAATCTCTATAAGATAAACTCGTATAGAGTTCTCACATATATAAAGTAGTAGGCTCTGTATTACCTGTCTCCTGACCAAAAGTTAAACTCATTTCTGCTCCTCCTTTTTGTGGTATTTTAGAAATATTTGGTCATCGAAATTCTCGAAAATATATATAAATAAAGAGAAGATCAACATCAACATTCAGATTCATCCATGTTGTCCCTGCCCAACATCCAATAGATGTTATTCTTATATGTGCACTTATGTGTTGATCAGAGTAGAACTCGGGAAATCAACAAGAAAAAATCAAACGACCTTATCAAAAAGTGGGCAAAGGACATGAACAGAAACTTTTCAAAAGAAGACAGAATAATGGCCCAAAAACATATGAAAAATTGCCCTGAGTTTTTTGAAAGTTGAATACATTGCCCACGATACAGTTAGTAAGTAGCAGAGAACTGAGTCAAACAGGGCAAGAAACTAATTTTGAAATCATTCCTGTAGTAGCTTCCCACATTTAGTCCACTATTTACCACTAATAAATTTGGAAATCATGACTGAATTGTTTTGCTGATTATTTTAGCCATGTATATTAAGTAGGACATGACAGTGTCCTCAAAACATAGCAATTATATATGCAATTATATGTACATTTTATAATTATGAGATTATAGATATGAATATATCTTCATGTACTGGCTAGTCACAAAAGGGAACCCAAATGAAAGGAAGCATTAGTTTATCTGTCTCTACACTAGAATGAAGTTCTATGAGAGTTCAGAGTTTATTTTATTTAGCATTCTATTCCCAAATCTTAGGGAAGTGTCTGACACACAGAAACAATGCTGAAAATTGCTAAACTTCGGTGGGGAGGAGGAAACTTAATATAGAGTCATTTAAAAATATAATGCTACCAGCTTTGTTCCTATTTGTGTAAATGAACAAAAACCATGACAACAAAAAACTGCCTTCCTAGAGCTCAAATTTCTGTAACTCATAATCATTCCTTCTCATTTCTCTGAGGATCTTTTCAATTTATTCATTTTTAATGATATTTTAATGGAATTGGTTGATCTCCATAAAGTACAGTCTTAATAATTATGTGGAGCTCTTAATGTGATGGCTACTCCATTTGGTGGTTGTGAACATCTTCATGGGAATGAGTATTTAACAGACACTTTAATGTCTGTTGGAATAAATTAAATGAAATAAGTGATACAAAATCATTTACAAAGCTCTTTTACGCACTAAAATTTGTTTCCATTTTGGTTTTATTCAGCTAAGAAAGTTAATTTTCAGTTCTCACCAAAGTGCTGTATGAAACTGTGATTGTCAACGAATGAATTTTGTGAGCCAAATGAGCATGCAATTATTGTTTAAGGTAAGTAGAAATGTGGGATACAACACACACACACTTCAAATAATGAAATAATACAGGCCATATATTACAGGCTCTTTATCTAAATGGAAAAGTTGCAAATACAAGAGCAATTTCTAGTAAAGTGCTATTATATGCTGAATTGTGTCCCCTCAAGATCCATGTGTTAAAGCTCTAACTCCCAGTGTGACTGTATTTGGTGATGGGAACTTTAAAGATATAATTAAGGGCGGCACCCTAATCTAATGGAAATAACATCCTTTTTTGAAGAGGAAGAGAAACCAGACATCTATACACACAGAGGAAAAGTCACGTGAGGACACGCTGAAGAGGACCTGGATTATGACTACTATCTTCCAGAACAGTGAGAAGATAAATGTCTGTTTAGGCATCGAATGTGTGACAGCCCTAGCTTAATGATACAAGTGCCTAAACCCAAAAGGTACAAGAAAGAAATTCCCTAAACAAAACCAGTTGGATTATAGCATATAGAGAATTGTTCATTCAGATGGTTAATAGTTTTTGCTGATTTTAGGGGTATGTGTGTGTGTGTGGGTGTGTGGTGGTTGACAGTCTAGCTCAGGAATATACAGATACAGATGCAGATATCCATATAAATATGTAGGTAGATAGGTCTGTCTATCATACCAAGTTAACTGAAAACCAGTAACATGTATAATTTCTTTTGTATAGCTAAGAATGAATAGAAGTTACTTTATAGGTGTTACATAAATGAGCCAAAGATGGTCCCTGTATATTGGACACTATGTTGTTTACTTCACAGCAGGCAAAGACTGTTAGCTCAAAAGCCTGCTAGTACCAAATTTAAATTTTTACACAATCAATTGCTTTAAGTATATATCCCATATAAGCATATGTTTAGCCATTTAGAGCCTGCCTGCTTTGCATATCCTATGACATTGCACCCAACATCTGCTAGCCACAAATATGATAAACCCTGGGGCCATGAAAGGTTTACCCTTCAGAGCTTTCTGTCCTAGAAACTACCTATCTGGCTGCTGAGTGTCAGCACCTAGATATTTGAGCCTCTTCTCTGATTCTCCTTTTCCTGAGGAAATCCCTTGCTCCCTTCCCCTTCCAAATGGTGGCCTTATGTTTTCTCCACGTCCTTCCTGCTGTGAGGAATTTTCGCCCTCCTTACAGGCAATTGTCCAGGTGACTCCCAAATAATGCACATTGTGTGCTGCTGCCACCTAGTGGTTATATTTTTTCCTTGATCAGCCCACAATTCCTCAAACTCCCTGCAATGGCTATGAGTAGTTAATTAAATGTAGGCTTGTAATCAAACTTGGAAAATACATACCAATTTTATAGATGCCAAATATTAATTAGAAGTGGAAAATTTGGTTAAATAATAACCAAGTATTGATTAGAAATACAACTATCTCTCAGGAGGAATAAATAAGTTAATGTTTGCAAAACACTTAAAAAAAAACTTGGAACATAGCAGGTAACTAATAATATTCAGCAATTACTAGTATTCTTGGTGACATAAACTCACAAATTTGAATCTAATTTATTCATCTTTTGCTCTGCCAACTTTTCACAATCACTTTATAATTTATTCAGCAAACATATTTTGAGCACCTTTTTTTGTGCCAGGTTACTACATCATAGCACTCTTCCACATTTACTCCTCTTAATTAGAGTATTTCATATAGGACTTCCCTAATACATAAAGGGAATTTCCTATCCATATCAGTAAATTTGAATTTTAAATTATTTATGAGATTATTCTGTAATCACTGAAAATAGCTGATGTATGCAGATAGATAGACAAAATTATAGTAAAGTTATTAAAATAATAATGCAAGAGAAGATGATTCTAGGGCCAGTAATGAGTGCCTTTGTTTTCCTTCCACCTTATTTCCTTATCTGGTCATGTTTATCACTTCCTTTTAATTTGAGGTGTCTAGCATCGTGAATAAATTTGTTTGATTCTTTAATTTTTAATCACAATTTATTTATTATGTCAATTAATCTACAATGTATTATGTGAAAAGAATATCAAAACCAAGATGTATGAGTGTGTTCGTATTTTAAAGTCTCCTTGGAAACGAGAGGTAATATAAAAGGCACTTGGATTACAAATTATATCATCTTGTGCACAGAAATTTGTTAGATTTTATCTCAATTGACAGCAATACATATGAAAATTAATAAACAGATACTTTTCTATGAAAGTATAACCTAGATAATCTATTTACTTGAGTTAAAGCATACATCATTGACACTCTCTGACACTGATTAGACCAATTTTCAATGAGTGAATGTGGATTGTCACATCTGCTGTCTTTGAAATTTGTGAAATATCAGTGTCTCAAGCAGATCTTAAGGCTTTCCTTAAAATTATGCATACATGATCTCAGGGACAAATTTTTCTGAAATGGGTTTGAAGAAATGTATTAAAACTATGTAAGAACTTTACTTGGATGTTATTTGTGCTCAAGCTGCAAATCCAGTTAAGACTTGAAATACACACTTATCACTGATAGTTTCAAGGAGATGTGTGAGTTGCAGAAGTATGAGCAAAGAAAAGTTGTAGAACCCTGCAAAGATTCGATGGAACCCAGCTCCTATTCATTAAAACCAATGGCAAAATGTAAAGCACATACAGGGTGACAAAGGTTAGAAAGACATTTATTGTTTATGTTTTCCCTGGGGCGTGATGATTGTCAGGTGTGGGTTCCTCGTGTCATCCATTCCCCAACACAGCATGAGTTAGAAAGTTGATCAATACTTGCACTCTCAATGTTCAACCTACTCCAATAGACCACTAAATACAATTTTGGGGTTCATAGCTTGTCATCATCATTTGTCTATACCTGTGGCAAAAAATATGTAATAAGAAATTCTCAGTATTTTGCACACAAAAACTAAGACAATGAATGCTGTGTTTACAAAATGATCAGATATGTTAAATTCAGAGACCCAAATTGCATGCTGTGAACAGTCGATATGAGGTTTGAATTTTGTTTTTTAAAAATATTGATAAAGGGATATAGGTTAAATATCATGAAGTCAGGTATACAGTATAATGAAATAGTGAACATGAATTAATATGTGCAATAAAATGTATTATTTGATCTTGATTTTATAAAATTTGTTTTGTTTATAGATTTCTAAGTTGCTTCAGAGTTTTCCTATCTGTATAAAGTTAGATTAAATGGAGCCATAAGAAAATGTATTATGTTTTATAATCAGGATAAGTTCTTTCAATAGGCAGAGGCAAGGGAAGTAACTTTGACTCACCTTCCATTTTCTCATATGCAAATAAGAAAATCTCTTTCTTTTTGCATGCCTTGGTATTAAAATTAGCATCATAAAATGTACATTGCATACACCTACTCTGTGAGAAATAAATTAAAAAATTAAAATGTGCATTGTAGAACATGTCATGGGGGAAATGGGTAACATTAGCAAGATGAACTGGAAGATCGTAACCCTTGTCACCCAATCCCCAAAAAACACAGTGATTTCAGTATTTATCAACCACCCATCAACTGAGCACCAAAGTACAATTAAGAAGCTGCAGAAACCCAGTGTAGCACAAAGACCAAGAATGCCTGCATAGAAAAATATAGGAGGCATTTTACCTGCCTTCCCTAATCCTCCAGGTCAGCATAGCTCATTTCTGAGAGGGATCACCATGACCACAATGTTCTCCCGTGGGCAAAAATGGAAAAACAGTGCATCATAATTAATAATTTTTATACTAGCTGGTCAACATATAAATAGAAGCTACAGAAATCACATCAATATAGATTTATGTTTCTCTAAATAAACGTCAAGTTTGGGCTATATGTACTACAAGAGGCTATGTGATAATGCTTATGTCTGCTTTATAAAGACTTCACAAATTTCCAAAATGTCTCATCTCTAAACCTATGTAGATGAAAGCTTGTTGGTGCCTTTTACTAGATACTTCCTTTAGTCACTGCTTCAAATTGACAAATGATTCTGTATCATTAATTAAAATTTTTATAAATTACACTATTATTTCTCTAATAGCATAATATCAAGGAAGATGGAATAAATTAAGCTGTGATAATTTACAACTGCAAAATCTCATTGGCTTAACACAACCATAATTTTTTTTTTTCACTTTAACATGTCTATTTTGGTATTGAAGGAGCTTTCTGTTTTTAGTTTCACTCAGAAAGCTAGGCTGACAGAAATTCAATCTGGTCACCTATTTCTGTATCCTTCCCACTAGGGAGAAGACAAGAGGACAAGTTGCAACTGGATTTCAAAATTTCCACATGGAAATACATATTTTACTTTTGTCCACATTTCATTGGTCAAAGCAAATCACATGGCACTGCTTAACTTTACCATAGTGGGAAAACACAATCCTACCTTGTGCCAGGAAAGAATAGAGCTGGAATGGTTTTCAACACCAATCATAACTGCTACAATTATTGCAGGCTCTTTCCTAGTGACTTTATAGGCATACTTTTGATAAATTTAGTCTAGACATTAGCTGTAGTTGAGTACCAAAAGAAAAGCCGGAGCTCATGAAAACTCAAACTTGTTCCATACTGAAGATTAGGGGTCAACAAACGACACAGGGATGGACATGACTGTTCCTCTAAATGAAGTTTTATTGGAACCAGCCATCCACATCCATTTATGTATTGTTTATGACCGCTTTGGCACCACAACGGAAGAGGTATGTAGTTTTGGCAAACATTTTATGGCCAACAGAGTGTATTATATTTACTATTTGGCTTTTTAAAGAAAACATTTATGACTAATGTATAAATATATGCACAGCATATGATAAAGGTTTTTTGTTTTTGTTTTTGTTTGCATCTTCTTTACTTTTTATTTCAGTGGTATTTATTTCTGATGTAATGTTAGGCATGTGAAAATTCAAAAATGTCTTCACAGGAAACTATACTATTGATTAATCAGTGTGAAAAGAAACCATCTTTCTTTAACTCCAGAAATTCCTGAGAATGGTTGAGTGACTGTAACAGGATAAATATGAAGCCATGCATGTCAATGTTTTTCTCTTACACATAATACTCTTATATATGGTTAGTATAGTTTTTAATTGTTTCACTTTATTTCATTAACATATAGTTTTTTCATTTTTTTTCTATTGTGGAAAAATACACACAACAAAAAATTCACCATTCTAACCATCTCCAATTGTACAGCTCTACAGCACCAAACACATCCATATTGTTGTGCAACCACCACTAACATTTGCTTATAGAATCTCTCCATTCTCCACAAATGAAACACTGTACTCGTTGAACACCAAGTCCCCATTCCTTCCTCCCTCCCTCCAGCCCTGGCCAACCACTGTTCTACTCTCTGTCTCTAAGAAACTGACCATTCTATGCACACACACAAGTGGAATTATTCCACATTTATCTTTCTGTGACTGGCCTACTTCACCTAGCATATCAAAGTTTAAACAATATTCTACAATATGTACATAGAACATTCTGTTTATCCTTTCATCCTTTGATGGACACGTGGGTTGCCTCTACCCTCTGGCTACTGGGAAACGTAATGCCATGAACTTGGGTATATAAGTATTTGTTTGAGCCCTGTCCCCACAGATTTTGGGGACATGTACAGAAGCGGACCTACTGGATGGCATGCCAATTCCACATATAAATTTTTGCCACTGCTCTTTTCATATTTCCACAAGCAATGTAAAAAGATCCCAATCTATTCACACTCTAGTATCTGTCATTTTCAGTGTTTTGGACAACGGTCATTCTAATGACTATGAAGTGATATGACTTAGTGGTCTTGATCTGAATTTCTGATTAGTGATGCCAAGCATACCCTCAAGTGTTCACTGGCCACCTGTACATTCTCCTGGAGAAATGTCCATTCAAGTCTCTTATACAGTCACCTGCCTTCCTGTATTTTTGTTCTGAGTTGTAGGAGATTTTTATATATTCTGGATATCAATCCCTTATTAGATATATGATTTACACACATATTCTCCTATGCTGTGGATTATCTTTCACACTGTTAATGGTATCCTTTTGATGCACAAATTATTTTTAATTTTAATGAAATCCAACTTACAATTTTTTTTTATTTTGCTGCCTATATTTTTGGTGTCCTATTCAATGAATCATTGTGAAGTTCACTGTCATGAAGCTTTTCCATTTTGTTTTCGTCTAAGACTTTTATAGTTTTAAGCCTGACATTTAAGTCTTTGATCCATTTTAAATTAATTTTTGTATATTGTATAAGGGAAGGGTCCAAATTCATTTCTTAAATGTAGACATTTTGTTTGGGTACCACTATTTGTTGAAATGATTGTCCTTTCCCCTACTGATGAGTCTTGACATTCTTGTTAAGAATCAATTGACCATATATGTGAAAGTTTCTTTCTTGGCTCTCTATGTGATGTCATCGATATGTTTATCTTAATGCCAGCAGCAAACTGTTTTGATTATTGTAGATTTACAATAAATTTTGAAATCAGGAGGCATGAGACCTTTAAATTTGTTCTTTTTCAAGATTGTTTTGACTATTTGTCCCTTGAAATTCCATATACATTTTAACATAGACTTTTTTATTTCTGCAAAAAAAAAGAAAATAGTTGGAATTTTAATTGGGATAACATTTAATGTGTGGTTTGCTTTGGGTAATATTTACATCTTAAAAATATTGTGTTCCAATCAATGAGCAGGGGATGTGTTTTCAGGTGTCTATATATTATTTAAAGTCTTGCAGAAAATTTTTATACTTTTTAGTGTACAAATTTTTTGCCTCTTTGGTTATGTTTATTCACAATTATTCTCTTACCCTTGATACTACAGTAATGGAATTATTTTCTTAATTACTTTCCCTTTCTTTATTCTTTAGAGAGAGGACCTTGTTCTGTTGCCCATGCTAGATTCCAGTGGAGTGCCCCACAGCCTCACACTTTTAGATTCAAGCAATCCTCTGCCTTAGCCTCCTGAGTTATGTGTTGCTTCCAATGATTCTAATGAGGAATAAATCCAGATAATGTGGATCCCGAAGCTTTTATAATTCAAGTTCCTTCTGTAACAAAATCCCTACAAAATTACAAACAAAAAAATCATTTATAAACATAAGTATTTAATTAGAAGTAGTAAAGAAATCAGACACAAAAATTAAAATTCATAAAACCTAACTAGCAACAGACATTGCTCTAGCCCCCCTAAGGTCTTAGAAGTAGAATAGATAAGAAAAGGAAATTGAAGCTAATGCTTAATGACCTTATGGTAATCTGTTTCTTATGCTAAAATTGATTTGTAAATTCCAGTGGTGACAATATAACCTCTTTATTATAATGTTTCCATTAACATTCCACCTTAGCACAACAGTGCCAGCCATCATGAATTGCTTTAATTCATCATTCAATATTGATCCAAAATAATTAAGTTTGATAATTTTTTATCCATTTATTCAATATAATTTGTTTCTAAGAACAAATAATCCTTAAAGCTATTTGATTACTCTCAAAATGTAGTTCCTACAAAAAAGACAGTAAAATGGGTATCTATTTACTCTTATCT
This sequence comes from Avahi laniger, assembly GCA_963575035.1. Taxonomy (NCBI): domain Eukaryota; kingdom Metazoa; phylum Chordata; class Mammalia; order Primates; family Indriidae; genus Avahi; species Avahi laniger. The sequence continues at coordinate 19,188 of CAUYSK010079332.1, read as the reverse complement.
ATTTTAAGAGCAATAAGTTGATGCATTAGCAAACTCAAATGATATTATTTTGATTTGTTACATTTTTATTCTTTTTATGAATATCTTTATATAAAATCCTTTTCTACATTTAAAGAGTTTTAATCAACTGTAGTCATTTCTTTTTTATTTCAAACTGTCTTATCATCAGCCTATAGAATTCTGTTAAAGTTCACTCTTGGGTCTTCTTAAAATGAACCCATTATTTTCTGGTGGCTTATTTTTTCTGGTATTATTCCAGCAGAAAATTCTTCATATATTTTTTCTACCTCAAAGACAAAACCAGCTATTTACCTAAGCCAAATCTTGGGCCCTTTTAATTGAGTGAATTTTATTAAGGGCAACAATCTTGGCATTGAGATATCTATTATATATCATTGTAAAAAGTGGCATTCCCTGCTTCTTCACAAAAATTATGTTTTAAAATCTATCATACTGGAACAAGTAAAATGGATGTGTACAGTATTCTGATATCATTATATTATTCCTTGCAGTTTGAATGTATTTTTCTTCTGAATCACACAAAACTTGCATTTTTAACCAGATAACTAAACAACTAACTGAGTGTTTTCATTTTAAAGAGCAACGGTTTAATACATTGGTTTAATAATCTGATACATCCATAATATAGTTAAAAACAGGTTAAAACATACCTTCTGAGCTTACTAAATGTATATAATCACATGTGATAATATATACAAGTTATATGTGTGTTTCTATGTCTATTTTATGAACAATTCACTCTGTGCTCCTGGTTAAATAAATAGATATCATTATATGGTTCAGCTGCAAGTTACTGTTCTCTTATTTCTAATGACAAGTTCTGTAACAGGAGAAAATCAAGAATATTTCTGCCACATAAAGCCTGCAGCATTTTTTTCAAAAACCTTTCCCTCCAGGGTTACATCATTCATAGTATAAGAGTATTCACTATCAAAGGATTTGCTCAATTATAAAGTCAGAGAAATATAAATTTTACTTTCAGTTGATGAAAATAAAAAGGATTATCTCAGATAATAATCTCTGGAGTTGCATTCAGTATTTTGCTCCCTTCACTTCATCCCCATGCCTGTTACTCAAACAAGGAAGCTGACTGATGTGGAGACCTGTGGTAGCAGCCCTGGTGTACTCCTTCAGTTTCATACACAGTAATTACTTCTACTTAGAATCTGTGGCATTGGACAGTGAGTGCCTGTCATGTCTGTCATCTAGCTCGCCCTTAATTGGAAAAAATGATGGATCGATTAAAGACAGGAGTCAGGAAGATGGACAGAAAGATGGAAGGCACCAAATAAAAACAGCAGTGCACAGATTAAAATATATGTTAAGCTTTGCAAACACTGCAAGTGGCCAGACAGCTTGAAAGATGCTTCTGTTCAGTTTACAGATTTATGACTTGCTTTCTCCAATATTCATGAACACGGAAAGTATTTGCCTAAGGCATGGTACAGTGGCAAAGCATTAAAACTGACAATAATTGCCTAACACAATGAACAATATAATTATAAACCTTTGGTTATTTTATCCATTTAATTCAAGATATATCCACTACTCTTAAATGTACTTGTATGTACATAATTGTATTAATCTGAAACAAAGGTCATTTGCCTACAAGATTTTTAAATCTTTTCATTTCTTAGCTATTGTTGTTTTTTCCTTCATTTTGTTTACAGCATATAAATTGCAGTTTTACTTAATTCAACAGATCCTTGACTAATTGGCTGTCAGTTTCATTATAAATGCTATATTCAATAAGGTACAATTATAAGTCATTCAGAATCCTCTTATTATTGAAAGTAAGATTAACACAAACAAAATAACATTATATTTTACATTTAAACAAGACTATGGTACTTTGCAGCAAAATTTTCAGATAACAAAAACAATTGATGCTTTTCATTTATCTCCATATATTTTTTACAGATCAGGGACAATAATGATCTAGTGTTCTGTTGGCCAGTCAATTTTCTTGCAGATGTATAAGCTTTATATTTTACTTTAAAATTAAAAAAGAGAAAAAAGTAGACAATTCTCATTGACTATATATATGTCTATAATTTTCCAAGTAGACTGTATTCTACTCCACGGTCAAACTTCTTTAATGTGCTATCTAAATATAAAAGTTTTTTAAATCATTGTCCGAACAATCCAATCAAATATACCCTGGCATCTCTCCCCTTATGCCTCTAAAACTTCTCTTTGAAGGATTGCAACAAAGCCTGTACTGTGAAATCTGAGGACCACGTCTGAGTCAATCATCTTACCAAAAACGATCTCAGTATCTGAGCTTTCTCAAATCACATGTTTCCTTTGGTTTCTAGATCACCTGGACTTTCTTCTTCCTCCAATCTGTGGTATAGTAGTAATAAATACTACACTTTCTGGTATTGGTAATTTCTCTCTCTTCCTTTTCTTAAACAGTCTTGTTAGAAGTCCATCAGTTTTATCATTTTTCTATGAAAATAACTTTTGCCTCTATTAAGTTTATTTATACTAAATATTTTCTATTTTATTCATTGTAATTATTTTATTAATTGCCTTGGAATAGTGATATCATTTATTGTGGTTATTTTGGCTTCATATAGAGAGTTAAACTAAATGAGGAGCAACAAAAGTGTCATTTGACTTTTTGTGTTAATAATTGCAATTTCAATGTTTTTAATTTCTTCCTGTACATATGAATTCTCATGGATGATGTTTTCCTTTAGCTTGAAGAATGCCTTTTAGAATTTTCTTTAATATAGTTCTGCTAACAAAAAAATCTCTGTGTTTTCATTTTTCTGAATGTGTCTTTAATCTATCTTTATTATTGTTTTATATTTTATCTGGCTAAACATTTGACTTGGCAAGCTTCGTTAGTTGATTTGTATTATATTATGTGTTAAAATCTAGATGGTTCTGACTAATTATTCTCTTTGAATAATTTTCTTGACAAGTTAATGGAATGTACTATCAACATCATAGCCTCAGACAAGGTACTGGATGACTCTTACAAGATCATAGATGTGGTAAAGATTGGATGTACATCACGGAGGTTGTTATGTCCCTACCTAGAATGACCAGACACCACTGAAAGGACCAAAGGCCTACAGATAAAATTCTTGGATTCTAGAGGCAATCTTGTTTGCTGTATTTCCAATGGACTGTGTTCTGCTGCCTGGTTACCATAAGGAATATTTTAGAAGTTGAGCCAGGTTCTAGAAAACATGTTGTGACACTGACTTATTGTCAGGCCCATTTTCCAGCCTCTGGCACCTTTTTCAGCACTGGACAGTTCCCTCCCTCTCCCTGTACCTGGCTGGTATGTAAATTTCTCATCCCAGCCAATAAACAGTTCCTGTCTTGTACAAAAACAAACAAGCAAACAAAAGCTTTCATATTGGCATACGGCCATAGCATAGTGCTAAAAATCAATTTCAAATTGGAATCACATTGATTTTTTAATATGATTATGGAAAAATTGACTTTTGATAAACATGTGTTTCCATCCTATAATATGGTATATTCCTTCCCTTTGTTCTGGTCTTGTTTTATGCTCTTTAATAAAAATGTGCTGCTCTCTTTATAAAAGTCAAGTAATTTTCCTTCAAGTTTATTGCAAAGTGGTTTATGGATTTTATAAGGTTTTGAATGCATTTTTAAAAATCCTATTACTACTTCTAACAGGAAAGACCAAATTATGTATTATGTTTGCATACATTTACTGTGTCTAAACTCCTTAAGATATTTTGAAGAATTGACTTGAATCTCTTAGATTTTTACACATAAAAATCATATCATCAAAAGGATGTATTTTATCTCTTCATTTTTATGTGACTATTTATACAAACTAAACTATATCATGTTATCTTACTAATTGTAACAGAAAACTTATTATAGTGCATAATAATATGTATTCCATCTCTCTCTGTCTTATTCCTCTTGGTATTAAATGATGAAGATTTTAGAGTTTCATCATCCAAAATGGCACTTGCTATTATAATTTGACAAATGATCTTTATTATATGTTGCCATTTTGCATAGAAATTTTATTATAAATGATTTTTTAAATGTTACCAAGCACTTTGACTGCAATGGTGACATATTTTATGTTTTATTTTATGGATATAATGAGCTATGTTCATAGTATTCCTGTAATTGAGCAAACCCCAATAATAACCACATTCTTACAATAAATCCTAATTTGCTATATTACATTCTTGATACATTGCTATAGTATAATATAGTATAGATGAGCATAATAATTATATTTGATCAACAACTGAGCGTTAAGCATAACTATTTGTAATATTTTTATTTTACAAAATAAGACAAGAAAATTTATATTTTGTTCTATGGCCTAGAATGGGTTGCCATTAGAATTACCTATTGTTTAAAATTTAGTCAGAAATTAACTATATGAATATCTTTACCTAATTCCTCTTTTGTTTGTTATTTTTGATGGTAGGTATTACTAATCTTTTTTTATATTGATGGGTCCATTCAAGTTTCCTAACTGATTTTAAATCAATATTGGAAGTTTATAGAGAAAACATTTGATATTATTATATTTTCAAATGTATTGAAATAGAGTTCCAGAAAATACCTTATTATATATTTTTTAATTTATCTATGTATTATATCTAGAAAATCCCAAGGATTCAACCAAGATACTACTGGAATTGATAAATGAATTCAGTAAAATCTCAGGATACAAAATTAATGCACACAAATCAGTGGTGTTCATATACACCAATAAAAGTCAATCTGAAAACCAAATCAAAATGCAACACCTTTCACAACAGCATCAAAGAAAATTAAATATTTAGGAATATATTTAATGAAGGAAGTGAGAGACTTATATAGGGAGAACTACAAAAAACTGAGAAAGAAATTCTAGAAGATGTAAACAGATAGTAAACCCTACAATGCCCATGGATTGGCAGAATCAATACTGTAAAAATGTTTACACTATGTAAAGTGATATATAGAATTAATGCAATCCCTATCAAAATACCATCATCATTCTTTACAGATCTAGAAAAAGTAATTATATGCTTCATATGGACCAAAGAAGACCTTGTATAGCCAAAGCAATCTTAAACAAAAAGAACAAATTGGGATGCATCAGTCTACCAGACTTCAAGCTTTACTACAAGGCTATAGTAACCAAAACTTCATGGTACTGGCACAAGAAAAGAGATACAGACCTTTGGAAAAGGATTGAGAACCCAGATATAACACCATCCTCAAATTGTCATCCAATCTTCAACAAAGCAGACAAAAATATACACTGTGGAAAAGAATCTCTATTCAATAAGTGGTGCTGGGAAAACTGGATAACCACATGCAGAAGACTTAAACTGGATCCCCACCTCTCACCTCCCACAAAAATCAGCTCACATTGGATAACAGAGTTAAATCTAAGGTGTGAAACCTTAAGAATTCTAGAAGAAAATATTGGACAAACTCTTATAGATACTGGCCTAGGCAAAGAATGTATGAAGAAGATCCCCAAAGCAATCACATCAGCAACAAATTAAATGAAAAAGCTTCTCCACAGCCAAAGAAACTATCACAAGATCAAACAGACAACCTACGGAATGGGAGAAAATATGTGCTTTCTACACATCAGATAAAGGGGTGATAATAAGAATCTATATAGAACTTAAAAAAATTGACAAGAAAAAATCAAACAACCCCAACCAAAAATGGGCAAAGAATATGAACTGAAACTTTTCAAAACAGGACAGAATAATGGCCAGTAAACATATAAAAAAGTGCTCAACATCTCTAATCATTAGGGATATGCAAATCAAAACCACAATGAGATATCACTTAACTCCAGTGAGAATGGCCTTTATCAAAAAGTCCCAAAACAGCAAATGCTGGCATGGATGTGGAGAGATTGAAACACTCATAGTCTGCTGGTGGGACTGCAAATTAGTACAACCCCTGTGGAAAGTAATTTGGAGATATCTCAAAGAGATAAAAATAGAAATACCATTTGATCCAACAATCCCACTACTAGGCATCAACCCAAAGGAAAAAAGACATCTGTAAAAAATACATCTGCACTAGAATATTTACAGCAGCATAATTCATAATTGCAAAGATGTGGAAACAACCCAAGTGCCCAAAATACATGAGTGGATTAACAAAATGTGATATATGTATATCATGGAGTTCTACTCAGCCACAAAAAACAATAGTGATCTATCACCTCTTGTATTATCCTCGATAGAGCTGGAACCCATTCTACTAAGTGAAGTATCACAAGAATGGAAAAACAAGCACCACATGTACTCCCCATCAAATTGGTGTTAACCGATCAACACTTAAGAGCACATCTAGTAATAACATTCATCTGGTGTCAGACAAGTGGGAGGTAGGAGGAGGGTATGGGTACATACACACCTAATGGGTACAGTGCACACTGTCTGGGGAATGGACATGCTTGAAGATCTGACTCTGGTGGGGCAAAGGCAATATATGTAACCTAAATATTTGTACCTGGTAATATGCTGAAATTAAAAAAAAAACAGAAATCATTTCAAAATTGGAGCCTTTCAAATTCTGCCATTGACTTATCAATTAAGTTAATTTAATATTCTAAATCTCTTGTCATTTCAATGATGTTTATAGTGTCTTCATCAGAAATCTAATATTCCTCAAGAAAGCACTTTCCTTGGTCATTCTTAAGAAGTAACTACTCATCTATTCAAGTTTTACCAGGAGATTTCAGCAATTCAGTCACATCCTTAGGCTCCACTTATAATCTAGTTCTCTTGCTATTTTCACCACACCCCTGCAAGTGACTTCCTTCACTGAAGTCTTGAACATCTCAAAGTCATCCATGAGGGTTGGAATTAACTTCTTCTAAACTCCTTTTCATGTTAATATTTTGAATTACTCTCATGAATCAGGAATGACCTTAATAGCATCTAAAATGGTGAATTCTCTCCAGAAAGTTGTCAATTTACTTTTTCCAGATTCATCAGAGGAATCACTATGTATGGCAGGTATGATATTATAAAATGTACTACTGAAATAATAAGATTTGAAAATCAAAATTGTTTCTTGATTCATGAGCTGCAGAATGAACATTGTGTTAGCAGGCATGAAAACATTAATTTCATTGTACATCTCCATCAGAGACTCTGGGTGACTAGGTTCATTGTCTTCTCTCTAACTATGAAAGCCCTACATGGCAACTCCTTTCAATGGAAGGCTGTTTTGTTTAAGTTGAAAATTTGTTAGTTTCTGTAGCCACAAATATCAATTATCTTACATAGATTATTTAGATAACTTGTTGAAGCTTCTGCATCAGCCCTTCCTGCTTCACTTTGCATTTCGATGTTATGGTGAAAGCTTCTTTCCTTAAACCTTGTGAACCAACCTCTGCTAGTTCAAAATTTTCCTCTGGAGATTCCTCAACTCTCTCACCTTTCATAAAATTTAAGACAGTTGGGGCCTTTTTCTGTATGAGGTTTTGGCTTAAGGGAAAGTTGTTGCAAGTTTGATCTTCTATCAAGACCACTAAAACTTTCTCCATATCAGCCATAAGGCCATTTCATTTTCTTATCATTTGTGTGTTCACTGCAGTAAAACTTTTATATCTTTCAATAACTTTTCCTTTGCATTCACAATGTGGCTGTTTAGAGCAATAAGCTTAAATTTTGGTCTATCTCAGTTTTCAGAATGCCTTCCTCACTAAGCTTAATCATTTCTATCTTTTGATTTCAAGTGACAGACATGTGTCTCTTCCTTTACTCAAACATTTATAAGCCATTGCATAGTTATTACCTGGCCAAATTTCAATACAATTGTGTTTCAGGGAATAGAGAGGGCTGAGGAGAGGGAGAGAGATGGGGAGACTGGTCAGTGGAGCAGTCAAAACACATATAAGATTTATCAATTAAGTTTGCTGTTTATATTGCTGCTGTTCATGGCACCCCAAAATAATTACAAGAGTAACATCAAAGATCAGTGATCACAGATCATCATTACATATAGTAATGATGGAATATTGTGAGAATTATCAAAGTGTGACACAGAGATGAACTAAGCACGATATTGGGAAAATTGTTCTGACAAAAACAGTTTGACAAAAGGTTGCTGCAAACCTTCAATTTCTACAAAAATACAATATCTGTGTAAGTACAATAAAGTAAAACACGATAAAGCAAGATATGTTTGTGTTTAATTAAATAATGCCTCAAAATTTTCCCCAATTTTATATAAAACATGAGTATAAACATCCAAGAAGCTCACTGAACTACAAATAAGATAAACTCAATGAGAAATATACTGAGACACATTATAATCAAGCTTTCAAAAGACAAAGACAAAGAATCTTGAAAATCAACAAGAGAAAAGTGGCACATTACATACAAAAGATGCTTTACAAGATTATTTGAGAATTTGTCCTCACAATCTTTAGAGGCCAGCAAGTAGTGGGCTGATATATTCCAAGTTGTATAAGAAAAAATAAAAACAAAATACAAACAACTGTCAACCAAGAATTCTTTTAAGCAAAACTGTCATTCAAAAGTGAGGGAGAAATTAAGACACTGTCAGATAAGCAAAAGCTGAGGGAGTTTGTGACCACCAAACTTGCCCTACAAAAAATGCTCAAGAAGTCCTTTAAGTTAAAGTGAAAGGACATTAGACTCTAACTCGAAGTCATATGAAGAAATAAAGATTAGTAATGGCATTGCTATTCTTGAGCATGAGAAAATATTATATTGTTTTGGTTATTCATTTCCTCTGAGCAGACAACTCTCTCTATTAACAGAAATAAAATGAAATAGGATACTCTCTCATGACCTATCCATTCATGGAAATAAATACACAGTCTAACATTTTGCTCTTCATGGAAACCTTGATTCACATGGCTAAGTATATGGAAAGGCCAAAATGGGACTGAGGTATGTACATAGCATCTTATTGTATGAGAGGTTATGAAAAAAAAGGACAGGTAAAATTAAAAGTGCTTGTTCCCCTGCAAAAATTAACCATCAAAATGCCTGATGTGTGAGAGAACTGTGGATAGTCCTGGAAAATTAAGCTGTAGAGAATTTTTTTATAAGCACCCTCTGGGTTTTTGGAGGCAATAAATGGAAAGCAGGATTATATTATTAAAGCTTTTTGTCTTAATTAATCAAAAGCCAAATTTAAATCACCAAAAAAAAACATGAGAAAATTTATTGTCCCACAGAACTGGAAGTCTGAGCAAGTTTTTAATCTCATTGAATAGATGCAGTAATGAGATCATCAGAGCCATTGGTTTTATCTGTCCCTTGATGCTCCTGTCCTCAGGATTGGCTTTATTTTAAGACTTGTTGCCCTCAGGGTTACAAGGGGACTGCCAATAGCAATCAGTGTTATAGGCTTACTCCTATTGCTAAAGGTCCTTGCTAAAGAGCAAAGAGGAACTTTCCCTAAAGCTCTCAACAGACTGATCTTTCTTTATTTTTTTATTTCAGAATATTACAGGGGTACATATGTTTAGGTTACATATATTGCTTTTGCCCCGCCCAAGTCAGAGCTACAAGTGTATGTGGTAATAATGGCTTTTATCAGACTTTTCAGATCTTTTTTTTTTTTCACACTTTTCAAATTTTACAATTCTGAATAAATCCCATGTCTGTTTTCCAATCAATCCATGACAGTGGAAAGATAAATACAGTGATTGATTTAGACTAAACAGAGCCTACCTACTTTCTCCTAAGTTATAAAAGCGTCATAGAAAGAAATGGATATTTGGAAAAATGGGTTCATATCTAGTAGAAAAATGGAAGAAGGAATATGAAAGAGGGCTGGCTGAGGAACTATAAAAATCCAATACTACAAGCCTTTTGGCTATCCAATAATTTATTCCACATATGCTTTTTTCACTCCATAATTCAATAAATATATTTTTAAACATATTCATGTCAATATGAAATAAGTTCCAATTCCTTTCCAAAGAGAGAAAATACAAGGTAAATTACTGAATTAAGCCTGAAGCACAGATTTCTGGGTAATATTCAATCCTGTCCCTTGTGTCCAGCTGCAGTTTCCAGTGATTCAATGTTATTTTGCTAAATGATGAATTGCCTTCTTTAAATCCTAACATATACCATGTGAATAAAAGCATGATAACAATGAAAACTTCCTTATGTAAATGTGGACAATGAAAAAATTTTCAGTTGTCAGTAGTATACCTTACTTATGAAACAGGGATAATAAAATCTTCCTGGTGTGGTAGGGAAGTGTTTTCTTGGCTTGTGAATCAAATCAAGGCTTTTGTTATAGCTTTGTCTATTTTCTCTGTGACACCTTAGAGTGCACATTATAGAGAATTTCTTTTCTGAGTGTTGCACCACATTAACAACATACTTTCCATAGGTAAACATTTGGGGGACTGATGTTTTGTAGATATACTTTTACCAGGCTTAGTGTTACTGTGGCAACACAATTGTCTTAAAAATAGTTGTCTAGTCTATTTTTTTTCAATCAAGTCTATTACTGGAAATACACAATCATAAATTGTTTGAGGCTATGAATCTGGAACGTTCTGGTTTATCATAATAATTGCTGTGCTCTTTTTGGAGACTTTAATACCTTTTCTTCTCTTGATCTTGGCTACTAGATGATTGTATCAATCACCTCTGGCAAGAACATGCTTGCTTTAGATAGCTGCATCTTCATAGTATGTAGATTGTCCCTTTTTTCAGTCACACAATACAGAAGATGTTTGGGAGAGATTTGTGTATCAGTATAGTTTTGTTCCAATCTTATTTTTACCCAAATTCCCAAACTTTTTTATTGGTGTCCTTCAAGCTTTTCCAGATTTTCCTGGCTCCTGGTGATTAAATTTTCAATTATCTTTATTATAATCCATAGGTGACAAACATATTTTTCTTTCTAAGACTTCCAATGAATCACACACAGACCAAAGTTTCCTACATATTTTAAGGTGTTATATAATGCCATAGAAAAGATTCAACTTAGTTCAATGTCTTAAATTTTCTTTACTAAGATTTCTGCCGATTCAGTCATTGTTAGAAGTTGATATAAGTCTCAATATAAAATAGGTCATAGCTAAACAAAACAAACAAACAGAAAATTATAGAATAAAAACATGCTGGTATTCCCAAATTCCTTTGACACAAATAGGGAAAACTTACTGTCTGGCATAAATTTTACTGAAGTAATTTCACATTTTTTAATGTTATTTTCAGCTCTCCATTTCTGAATACAAATATTGGATTTATTAGGATGCTGACTTAAGAAACCCTGACTCAAAAAGCCTAAACATGGTGGCTATATGCAGACTGACATAAGGGAAGTCTGGGAGAAATGCAGTCTTCTGGGTTTGTCAATTCAGTATCCCACTGATATTATGAAAGCTCAAGTTTTATTACCTCTCAGCTCTGCTGACCATAATATTGACATTAACTTAAAATAGTTCTATACATAGATGTAGAATTACTGTGAAAAATGATCTGGGTTACTTGCTTTCTCCTTCACTTCAATGGTTGAACAAAAAAGGTACCTGAAAATTATTATTGAATACAGAAAAGAAATTTTCCAAAAGCAAATTTCTACATGATTCTCCATGGTCTGAATTTTGTTATATTATTATTCCTGAGAAAAATCACTAATAATTAGAGTAACTTAGCTTAACTATGATCCGTGATGAAAGGCATATGACTTATTTCCTGTTTGTCATCCATAAGCCTACAGGATATCCATACTGCCTATGGGAAGGTTATACCCAACCAAAACTGGAATTATTTTAAGTAAAAGAAAGGAATGCTATGGTTCAAAAAAAACAACTGTAAGTACTATAGGGATGCTGGAAAATTAATGAATTTCCTGATAAGAAAATTTGTTAAGTCTCAGGGATAAAGATTGATTGAATTGCTAAAAACATGTGTACTACCTGGTGAATGGGGCCAGAAATTACATTGACTCCATTTGTAGTTTTTCATGATTATAGACTGCAAAAAAGTTCGACAAAATACAAATGTGTTTTCTATGGGGAGTTATGTTGTGGTTTCTCCTTCATTATTTCATTATATTTTTTATTATAATTAAATATACTTATTGATGGTAAAAACATACATTTTTAAAAATATTCTGTTTTTATTAAAGAGTATGTTGAAGTAAGTTTCTAAAGGAATGTCAATCTATAATACAACTAAAGACAAGATAAAATGCAATAAATGTAAAAATTAATATACTGCTGACATTGCAAGAAGATAAGGTTAGGGAACAAGTACCCCTGCCAAAGATATAAAACCCAAAACAATAAAGATAACAAAAGGTGACTTATAATTAGAGAAATGATGTTAATCAAACAAGAAAGCTGAGTCTGCTTTCCAGGAAAATTTATTACTGGTTTAGGGAAAATCAACTATTAATAAATCATGGACTTCTGTTTAGTTGTGGGCCTCAAAATGAGACGCATATAAAGTGCAAATCCTCACTGGGGGCTAAAATCTTAGCAAAACAGGAAAGTACAAAAATATTTGTTAGCAACAGGAGGCTATAAGAAGACCATTATTTCCTGTTATGACCATGGGTTAGTAATAATATATCATGAGTATTTTCAATTATAAATCTCTCTGTGATGTGAAGTTCAAATTAACAGTAGCTATATAATCATAAAAATCAAATATTGATAAATAAAAGCAAAGTTTAAGATAGTTTACGAGGTTAGTAGTGTTTCTTGTAGCCCAGTGGAAGCACATTGAAATCTATTTTAGAGGAAATCTTTTTCTGTTCAAGCTCTCAAGATTTCAACAGATTAGGTTGAGAAAAAAAATATTCTCAATGTCAAAGATGAACAACTATAGATAAAAATAATTCAAACATAAGTAAAAGTTAGCAGAAAAAAAGAAGGAACTAATATACCAACCCTACTCATCAATAAATCCAATGATTTTTGAAAAATCAGTTCCAAAACATAGAAAAGTAATATGAAATAACTTTTAAAACTAAAGATAAAAATCTAGAAAAGTCAGTACCTATTCGCAAAGATCCAATATAATTCTTGGGATTCAAATATTCATGTTAATATTATAATCACAATAAATGCATTAAATGTAAGATGTAATTTAGCTAAAGAGACAATTAACTAGCCATTTATTATTTATTCCTAACAGATCCAGTTTATTAGTACATAGAATGTCTGAAGTATAAGCAACAGAAAATACATAAGGGGAGCATATTGATTAAAAAAATTATGTAGCTATATTTTTATCATAAAACTAGGTATTATCAGGGATTTTAAAAATAGTTATTAATTTATAAACTGAATCATTAATAAAATCTAATAACTAAAAATTGGTAATTTTCCATGAATTTAGTGAAACAATCATCACAAGAAAAAATTTAAAATCCACAAATTGGGAAATTTTATTATACCTCTTTCTTCTAAGGTTGCATCATAGATTGATAAATTGATAAGCAGATAGGGGTGTGTTTATGTGTGTGTGTATTGTGTTTGTATCTTATTAATGTCTTGAAGAGACAACAGGAACCTTGAATTTGAGACTGACCTGCAATAAACAAAGAGAGATGCAAGGTTTTCCATGGCATTGCATTAGATAATATATAAGAAAACGCAGGGATGCAATAATGTTAAAATGAACTATGAAAAGCCCAAGCTCAAATGCCTAGTTTAGGAAATTAAAAAATGCACTGATGAGATAGATTATCTGTTTTGAGATGGCTTAGTAGTGTTTGACACTACCCCAAGCCAGGGCTAATGAAGTATACAATCCTTGATTTGCATTTTCCAATGAGAATGGCTATGATGGGACCATAAAACAACAGAGGCCAGATGGTAGAACTTATTAGCCCAAAGCAAATGGAATTCTATGATCAGAGTGCCTTCAGTCATAGGGATCCGTGGTGGTGGCTGATAAATCATGGCATACACGAAGTTGAGAGAGTTAGACAAGCACCTTGTGTGTAACCTGTTTTAATTAATAGTAAAAGAAAATGAAAGTTGGCAAGTGAAACCTGACATCAGCCATTGTGATGGAAAACCACGGCTGGTATATACGTATGAACCAACTCACTAAATACTCATTAATTTAAAGGGAAGCAAGTTTCCCCTGAGAACTGACCCTGAAACCTCACCACAATTATATCTAGTAAAATATTCCGTTGAATATTCTGTTTATTCTTCCTCAAAAGAATCGCAGCCATTGGTTAGAGCAGTTTTGCATAGGTAAAAGGGATAATATCTAGATTCTTCAAAGACCTTTAGATAAGTGATCTGAAGTATCAACAATACCTACTAAACAAAAACGATACATTGTCAAGTGGTTAGCATGGGAGTTATGAAGGTCTGATGATAAGTGAAATTCTTGATGATAAGCAAACTCACAGTGTGCTCAATGGGCTCATAATGAACCCTGTGGGCATTTCTTCAGTTACGGAACACATAGGTGGGATATACACATTTGGTGATAAAAAGGTCCCCTGTCTTGGTTTCCAGACTTACAGGGTAAGAGTTAAAACTATAGGAGAACCAAATGGAACAGGACTGAAACTGTTCACTACTGCAACAAACTTGAAATCAAAAGCAGTATTACATTTATGAAATTGTTGGAAAGATTAGTTCTACCAGCAAAACTACGAAAGATGCAGTAGTGGTGATACCTAGAATACGTCCACTGAGTGTTCTTATGTGATTTTTGCAGAGCCATGATCCATCATGGCAGATGAATGTGGACACTTGTATATCACCTTAACCAGGTGGTAGCTTGGTTTTGAATTGAAACAGTTGTTTCTACATGTAATACCTTACTTAGAAAAGTTTACCGCAGCCACTATCATAAGGGACTTGGAGATGCATTTATTGGTTTGGTAAAGGTATTCTTTTCTACATTGATTAATAAGGAATAAACACACACACACATGCACACACACACGCACACACACACACACACACCACATTGACTACAAGTTTACATACATTTCCATATAAATTTCTATATTAGATATTTCTTGGTAAATCTCGGTATATTAAAATATTAAAACTAGTTACCAACCCATAATTAAGCAACATGTAAGAGAAATCTTGGTGTTAAGAAAGAGCTTTTATTTCAAGATAGCTTGCTATTTTTTATTAAAATAAAAATATATATCATGAAACTTTGAAAGTTGATATACTTTTACAGTACACAAATTTAGTAATGTGTAAGAGAAAACAGGTGCATTATTTATCCTGAAATTTTTAAAAATACTGTTTAATTTTTTTTCCAGAATTCTAATGCATTGGGCAGAACAACATTCTGATAATTTCTCAATAAAGAATTTAAATTTGGAGTTGCTTCTTTTTTAATAAAAGCTGAAGATCTACAAATAGGATAAAATAATATAGTCACACAAGAACTTTGGGAATAGTTTTGTGATGTATAATCTCACTTTCAAAGATTATATTTCTAATTACAAATTACAGCTTGCAGTTGTGTAGATAAGTAGTGATGATGGACAGATGATAAACAGATATACAGAGATAGGGATAGATAGGCAGATAAAAGAGAGGGAAAGAGACAAAGAAAAGAAAGAAAGAAAGAAAGAAAGAAAGAAAGAAAGAAAGAAAGAAAGAAAGAAAGAAAGAAAGAAAAAGGAAGGAAGGAAGGAAGGAGGAAAGAGGGAGGGAGGAACAGAAAGGAGAGAAAGAGAAGGAAAAGAAGGAAGGAAGAAAGGAAAGAGTGAAGAAAGGAGGAAGAAGAGAGGAAGAAAGGAAGGAAAATGAAATGTATTATTGATCATCTTTTGATGAGTGGTCCTAATTATGAATATCCATCGTCTATAATACTTCATCTCATATTCATTTAAAGGAATGCCTTCTCATTAAAAGTTGTAGCATAATGAATTTCCCCAAAATGCAAAGATATATGGGAGTTAAATTTAATATAAACTTTAATATAATGGAACATGTTGATAGTGCAGAACCTTTCTTTCCACAGACAATCTTAACTTCCAGTGGCTAGAACCAAATTGGTCTTAGATTAGTTGAATATCCCATATACCGTAGAAATCATAGTCATTTACTCCTCCCACTTCACAATTGCCTATTCAGTATTTATTTAATAGTCCTGGAATGTCCTGAGACTCTTAACTCTGAGTAAAATATTTGGAAACCTTGTAGTTATATGTTTGGAAGAAAATGACATATAAAAAATCACTCCTAACTAAGTTGAATGCACACAGTCATTTGTAAATTCCCTAATGATGGTAAAAACATTTCGCCTGTTGCACACACATTTAATCACAGTGTATGTTGTGACAACCAAGGTAAACTCCCTCTGAAGCAAACAGACATGAGGCCGGAAAGGGTATTTGCCAAGAACACATGCTCTGTAATAGACTGGAGGTTCCACCCCTGAAAATGCATGTTCAACAAACTCAATTTTCTCATAATTAAGGAGGCTCATTGCCCTTCCTTATAGATTTGTTTGTTTATTCATTCATTCATTCATGAAAATTAAGTAGGATAATTTATGTAAAGCCTTAGCAGAGTGCAGGTCATATCACATGCATTCAATAAATGCAGGCTATTGCATTAACATTGGTACACAGCTGTTGATGATGTGGCGCTTAAGAGTTTATGTTATTGATGGATTCTATAGTAGAGATTTTGAACTATGAGCATATTTCAAAAGAAATTCTGAGCTGGAAACAAGTGTCCTCAAGTGATCCTTTTCTGGCAAGGGTATAGAAACAGTCTCCAAGGTAACTAAATCCCAAATCATATAAGAGTTTAGAAATAGAAATTGGTACTTTAAATTCCACTAAGAACCAAAAGGGTCATCAGTGACACTTTGCAGCTCAGTAGCAATATGTTCTGTGTAGTCAGCCCTCTGTTCACCCCGTCTTCAAGGTTAATAACCAATTATTACTTATTCCATACTAGCAACAACACTATTCTATTTAAATAATATTCAAGTTCTTCAGAATTGTTCTATTTATATTGAAAATTTTGGTGTTTTAAATTAACTATCTGGCTCACTGAATTCTGCTTTCATCGTTTCATGAATAACCCTAAATTGACAATTATAAAATAGAACACTGTGCAATAATATTTGATAATATTTGGTGACTACATACACTATTCCAGGCATTGCCAGAGTGTGTTTGATTCTTGAGGAACTTCTAACCAGATCTCTGTGACAGAATGAGAGAGGATTACTGTTCAATCCAGGCATAGTTTCTTCACAGGTTAGAGGAGATGGGAGGTTTTTCCTAAATGATGAGTTAAAGAGCTCTTCCTTGTCTGGAAATTGTTAAGAGAAATTTTGATTGTCTTATCAGTTTATACAACACACAAAATTGTATAGACCTCATTCTCTTTCAATTTTTTCCTAACATGTTACTCCAGGAGCAGACACTTAAATGCCACTTACTGTGTAACAGACACGGTGGTAAGCAGTGTGAATATATACAATCTAATCATCACAGTAAGCCTGCAAATTAGTGTTATTATTAGCTTTCTTTAACAGGAGAGGACTGATACACAAAAAAAAAAAGCTTAGGTAAATTGTCAGAAGATATCAGAAATGTCTTTACCTTGTCCCATTTATTTCATGCTGATATTTCAAGAACCAGCTTTGCTTGCCTACAATACCAGTCAGCTAAGCGTTCTTTTGAGTCTTCCTCTTGGTTTATTCAAGAATACCAATGATGAGGTAAAAACGGAATGCCAACCAGATTCACAGCAATCACAGGAAGGGTATTGAAAAAGCAATTTAAAGGATCAAAGGTCTCACTAATATATAAAACACATTGGAAGCAGTTGTACATGAAAAACATGTCCAAATTTTACCAGATTTTCTTTGCACTTTGTAATGCACAACCTCAGGGACCTCTATCACGCTGTTGTTCCAGGTATATCTGGGAGTTATAAACGTCTCACAAAGGTTTAAACATAATTTTGTTCTACAGGGTTGTAAACACTAATTATATAGAGTTCAGCTGGCAAAGTCTCAAGGGGGGATTCTCCCACCCAGTGTAACTTTCAAAATTAAAAAAAAAAGTTTGTGCTACTACAAAAAATAATAATAACAATAAAAATAAACAGCAGTAGCAGCTACAATAATACAAGCAACAGCAAGAAGATGAGGTGGAGGAAGACTGATAAATGCTTCATCTCTATTAGGCACTTTGCTAAGCACTTTACAATCATTATTTCATGGCATTCTGTATAATTACCTTATAGGAGGAGAACTATTCATATCCACTTTTAATGGATCAAGAACTGGAAGAAAATTTAATGATTTGCTCAGAATCCTACATGTATTCAATCTCAGACTTGACATTTGGACTGATGCTTATTTAATATATAATCCATTTACTTAGAACATGTGTTCTTTTTTTTTTATTTCAGCATATTATCGGGGTACAGATGATTAGGTTACGTATGATGCCCTTACCCTCCCTCCCCCCCAAGTCCAAGCTTCACGTGTGTCCGTTCCCCCGGAGGTGTGTATCACACTCATTGTTTGTGCATAGGCCCGTCCCTTCCTCCCCCCACCCCCCCTGCCTAACATCTAATACGTGTTATTCTTATATGTGCACTTAAATGTTTATCAGCTAATACCAATTTGATGGTGAGTACATGTGGTGCTTGTTTTTCCATTCCTTGGATACCTCACTTAGTAGAATGTGTTCCAGGGCTTTCCAGGAGTATATAAGAGGTGCTATATCACCTTTGTTTCTTAAGCTGAATAGTACTCCATGGTATACATATACCACAGTTTATTAATCCACTCATGTATTGATGGACACTTGGGTTGTTTCCACATCTTTGCAATTGTGAATTGTGCTGCTATGAACATTCGAGTGCAGGTGTCTTTCTTATAGAGTATCATTTGCTCTTTTGGGTAGATGCCTAGTAATGGGATTGCTGGATCAAATGGTACTTCTACTTGTATCTCTTTAAGGTATCTCAATATTGCTTTCCACAGAGGTTGCACTAATTTGCAGTCCCACCAACAGTGTATGAGTGTTCCTACCTCTCCGCATCCACGCCAATATTTATTGTTTTGGGTCTTTTTGATAAAGGCCAGTCTCACTGGAGATAGGTGATATCTCATTGTGGTTTTGATTTGCATTTCCCTGATGATTAGAGATGTTGAGCATTTTTTCATATGTTTTTTGGCCATTATTCTGTCTTCTTTT
>CAUYSK010079331.1:0-22240 GCA_963575035.1 Avahi laniger | reverse complement strand
AATTAATTTCTTTGTATTTTTAGTAGAGACGGGGTCTCGCTCTTGCTCAGGCTGGTCTCGAACTCCTGAGCTCAAACAATCCACCCGCCTCGGCCTCCCAGTATATTTAAAATTTTGAGCCTTATTCAAAATAAAGGTAGTCCTGTAATAAACACTGAAAACATCAATGCCAACTTCTTTGCCGCATGGGAAATACTGTGCCAGAAAAGAGTGAAATGAATCGAACTATTCTGTCCCCAAGTTCATTGTACACACCCACTAGTTTCGTGTTTGGCATCAGGACCTTCTCTGAAAGGCTCTAACTGTAGCGTCAACTGAACTGCCTGGCTGGGATCCATGTCCATGGCACTGTGGTTACAGGTGGAAAGAGAAGGTCGCTCTATAAACCTTTTTGCCAATGACCACAGCCGAACAGCCAGTGAATATCTAAGTCTGCAGGAATTTGTTCAGTGCAGAGTTCAGTGTTTATAGAAGATGGTGCAGACCCAGGAAATAATAAAATGAATGAATTTAATTTCCCATTAAGTGTTTTGTGATGGGGAATATTAAACAGGGGCTTCCATGGAAAGCTATAATTGTAAAATGAGCAGAATACCTTCCATATCACTTTACGCCAAATCCTGGATTCTTTCAGCCCACGGTGGGCTGAGGGAGAAGAAATCCTGCTGGGGATGATCCAGACTACTGTGGCTGTGCCACTTTCTGGTTGTGTGACTTTGGACAATTCACTCATTCACTCAAGAAATATAGACTGAGTTGCTGCTTTGTGCCAGTGCAGATGGAGAACCTGCCCGCACAAAGTTTAATGCCCACGGGGGAGGGGAGGTGGAGGAAGATGCAGACAAGTTATTTCGATTCTTTGCAACTCTCGTTTTCTTTGTCCGCCTCAAGTGCAGTTGCTCCTGGTTTGGTCTCAGGCCTTCTTCTCTCACGTTTCGTAGTCTCACTGGAGAGGTTCGGTTCCTCCCATCACTGCAGATGCTGCTTGTCGAGAGGTGACGTCCAGTCCGTACGCCCAGCCTGGGTGCCCTCCTGGGCTGCAGACTTGTGGAGCCAGGACAGTAGTCGGCTGGGTCGTTCCCCTTCGGAGTCTAACAACCGCGTAAAACTTGGCTTGTCCAAAACTGGGTTTGGTGTCATCCCTGCCCCTCCTCTCCCCAAACCAGCGTGGATGGCTCTGTTGTCCATCCAGCGTCCTGGCCACTAATCTCCACTCTTCTGTTTCTCTCCTGCCCTCCATGTCTGATGAACCGTCTAGTTCTGTGGGCTCCCCGCAAGTAGGTCTCACTCGTCTCAGCCCCCTTCTCCCTACTCTAACTCCTTCTCCTCTTGAGTTTGTCTCGCCACCCACCTCGCTCTCTCCAGTCATTGCTTCACCTTCCAGATAACAGATTAATCCTCCTCGAGTGTAACTCTGCCCGTGTCCTTCCTCTGCCCAGCGCCCGGCCTGGCTGCCCCGGCCCTGTCTCTTTGACGTGGCCCCCTGACTTCTCCCTTCTCATTGCCTTGCCCCCCTTTCCCTCAAACCTTAAAGCTTCAGCCATAAGAAATTTCTTTCTTTCTTCCATATCATGCTCAATTTTTCTTATAACCTTTCTATCCTCACACATGCTGTTCCCTCTGTCTAGAATGTTCTCCCTTGCAATCCTTTCCCACATTTATCTGGACCCTTCCATCTCATTCTTTAGATATTGAGTTAGACGTTACTTCCTCCAGGAAATCTTTCTTGAATTCCCAATTCCAGGACACTCCTGGCCCCCCACCTCTCCTGTGTCATCAGCGTTAGCATGCTGCTTGGCCCGTTTCCTCTCACCAGAGCACTGTGGGCTTGGTGAGGGCAGGGGCCACCACGTTTTGTGTTTCTAGAATTTGGTCCAATGATGGGTAATCGTAGGTACGTGGTAAATATTGATTTAAAAATAAACAAATTTTTGTGTCTTCAGTGATATTAATCTGATAATGTTGATATTGTTATTGTATCATTATCTTTATGCTTTAAAATCAACCACACTTTAAAAAATAACACACTGGAGTAAAGACAGTAATACATGGAACTGCTGTGTAAGATTCTTCTCAGAAAGGGGGAAAATGCCTAAATAAGGATAATAGTGGCCGGGCGCGGTGACTCACGCCTGTAATCCTAGCTCTCTGGGAGGCCCAGGCCGGCGGATTGTTTGAGCTCAGGAGTTCGAGACCAGCCTGAGCAAGAGCGAGATCCCGTCTCTACTAAAAAAATAGAAAGAAATTAATTGAACAATTAAAATATATAGAAAAAATTGGCCAGGCATGGTGGCCCATGCCTGTGGTCCCAGCTACTCGGGAGGCTGAGGCAGGAGAATCGCTTGAGCCCAGGAGTTTGAGGTTGCTGTGAGCTAGGCTGACGCCATGGCACTCACTCTAACCAGGGCAAAAGAGTGAGACTCTGTCTCAAAAATAAAAAAAAATAAAAAAAATGAATAATAGTTAACATTCGTTGAGAGCTCTTTATATGCCAGGCAACTTTTAAACTACTTCCTGTGAATTATTTTGATCCCTCAACAACTCTATGAGCTAAGAATGATCATTCCCATTGTACAGATGAGAAAGCCGAGGTCCAGAGAGTTAAGCAACCAGATTCAGGGTACAGAGCAGAGAGCGGTAGAACCAGTGAGGGCGGTCTGATTGCAGGGCCACCACACTTGCTGCCTCCCTAGGTGAACTCTAAAGAATCTTTAGCTCTGACCTTCTACTCTGTTTCTCTGCTTCTCGAAAGCAGAAGCAGAGTATGTGGCCAATAAGACATTTGCTACTGTGGGTCTTCCTCTCCCTCAAACACTGTCCCCAGTTGCCAGAGGACCAGCACATTCAAATGAGATCAATCTTTCTCTCAAAGCCCTCTGTGACCCCATCCTCATTTCCGGCATAGATGTTTCCATTCTTTGTGACAGGCAGTGTAGCAGAATGGCTAAAAAGTAGACTGTGAATTCCGACTACCCAGGATCAAACCACAGCGCTGTCACTTGTTAGGTTTATGACCTTGGGTAAATTATTTAACCCTCTTGTGCCTCGCTTTTCTCATCTGTATAATGAGGATAATAATATTACATAACCCACAGACCGTTATAAGGATTAAAGAGGTTGATATATGTGGCATGTACTTAGAACAAGGCTTGGCACATAATAAGCACTAAGTGTGCATTAGTATTTTGCAATTTAAAATAATCTTGTTAAAATTTACTCAAGCTGGTGTTAGGGATACATTGATTATTAAGTACCAGGGTAGCTTGACTACCCATAGAGATATAGACATCTACTAGTTAGTTTTTTCATCTCCTTTTGGGCTTTAGAATATATATATAGATATACACACACATATATATAAAACACAGAAAGATGAAAGTAAATCATCTGAAAAACTCTACATGAAAGGTGTTCATAAATCTTGTAAAAGTTGGGCCAAGTTTAAAGATTGCTGCTTAGATTGGTTGAAATTCTTTCATTGTGAACATTCTAATGGAGATAATTATAAAGGGAGGATTTGGGATGGTGTGCCTGATGTGTGTGTGTGTGTGTGGTCACCAGAATCATGGCCTTTTATCTACCTGCGGGTGTGAGAAGGAGGAGTTGGCTCAGGCTCAGAGAAAGTCAGCAGATGGTAACGCCTTGTCCTCAGTCTTGCTTGTGCAACAGCCGAGGCGCAGTATAGTGTGTGTTATCAGCGTCTCCATCCCTAGCCCCACATTCGTGGGCCTCGCTCCAGCCCTGGTCAAACCCACCTTTCCACTGTACGCCCTTCCACTCTTACTCTTTCTCCTGCCTAGAACTTTCTCACACTCTCTCAGTAAAACCTGATTCAATGTGTGTCTTATGGCCCAGATGAAAGCCATTTCCTTCCCGAAGCATTCTTCTGAGCCCCTCACCTGTCTATATTCTTTTCCTTCTTAGCACCATCTGTATTTTCACCTCTGTCTGTGGGGTACTTACAGGGAATTTGCCCTCGAGCCTGGGCTCTCTGCTTACGTTTTTCACATCCGCTCTTTCATTTCACCCTTAAATGAAGCAGACTTTCACAACAGCCTTGTGAGGTATGTGTTGTTATCATCCTCACTTTCCTAAAGAGGAGTCCAAGACTCAGAGAGGTTAAGCGATTTGCCTAAAGACGCAAAGCCCAGTCGGACTCCAACTCTGCTGCTTTTTTCCTTCTGTCCCAGGCTCCCTCCTCGAAGTCATGTGTCATGCCTTGCTCAAGTGTGTGTCTCCTTGCGGCGCCTAGCACGGCTTTAGGCTCAGCAAGTTTCTTTATTTGTTCAACCTATGTTTACTGCACCTGTGGAGTGTTAGTTAGGTCTTGGGCACTGGCATTAAACAACCTTAGATGTTTGTGGAGGAAAGAAGAGAAGAAGGTGGTGTGGTATTGACCTTTTAATCTTACTTAGTAGGTGGTTGCATAGAGTTCACAAACTCAAAGGCCAGCTAGGGCAGGCAGGGGGAAAAAACGAGTTAAGAAGGTTGGGTATAACCCACTGAGGAATGACGGGCACTCCTGCTAACCGGACATCAGCACTGTCTAATGGAGGTGACCACAACTTAACTTCACCCGATTGTTGCCACCTTGGAATGTGGGCCTACCGTTTTGAGATTTTCAAATTTTTCAAGAAGAGCTGGAAATCCTGACTTGTACAATTTCCTTATAGTCAATGTGGCCAACTAACTTAGAGTTTTAAGTAGACTGAAGAGCTAAACAACACACGGCTGATTACCATGTACCACCTTGAAATGCCGAGTACTGAGCCGACCGCGCAGCCCACAGCACCACGCTTCCGACGCAGGAGCGAGAGCCGAAGAAGGGCCAGGCCGCCCCCTTTCTCCCTCTGCCCCTTGGCCCGGGGCTCACCCACCTGCAGCCTGCCTGGCTGTGCAGCAATCACTCCGCCTCTTTGCCCCTGCCCTCCTGTGCTGTCTTGCTTTCTCTCCCTGCCGTGGAGCGTGGTGACTGTCCCGTCTCCTCTGCCGAGATCCCCGACACTGGGTCTTGCTCTCTAATTTAGCTCCTTGTCTTTACTGTGATGAATGAGGCTGAGCAGATGACAAGCAGAGATCACTAGGCGGAAGATCAAACGCTCGCCCTGGGCTGCCCGAAGCATATTTATGACCGAGCTGCTTTGGGAAGTTCCACCCATGATAATGCGGTGCCTGCGGAGAGTGAACTTCTACCCTCTGGATACCTCTCCCCAGACCCAGCGGGGAAAACAGAGATTTGTAAAAGGGCTGCCAAAGGACGGCCTCTGAAAGCAGAATCCATGACAACCTGTTAGGAATTTTCTCCTCAGCTTTGCGATTTGGTGACTACAAATTAACGGCAATATTCACTTGAAGCGTTAATAGCGATAGCTGTGCTAAGTGACTCCTGCTTCAGCGAATCATATAGTCCCCAATATTGGGGCACAGGGTTGCTGGAAATATGATTTTAGGGGCATTAGCAACAGCCTTGCTGGATGTTTGTTAAAATGCTAATTCCTGGACTTTACCCCAGATCTAGGAGTGGGGTCTGGGAATACACATTTTAACAAGGATCTTGAGTGCTTCTAACAACGTGAAAATTAGGGACCTATGACTAATGATAATAATGATAATAATGAACACAGCGCATGAAGTGTTCTAAGTGCCATATATTTATTCCTTACGCCATGCTTGTGAGGTACCTGTTTCTCCAAGTATGGAGTAGATAACATTGCCCACAATTATTTTGGGTGTTGCAGGGAGGAAACTTTTTTTTTAAATTTTTTAAGTTTTGTATTTAACTTACATATAAAGCTTATGTATTTAATTAACCCACTAAGCTCATAATTTCATGGATATTATTACTTAAGTAAAGGCTGAATTTATTTAAATAAACATAGTGAATTTTTAAGTGAAAAATAGTAAATTGAAAGGGAAATATTAAATAATAATTCTGGCAGCAAAATCTATGAAGGCAGAATGGGAATCATTGAAGTTTGCGAAGCATTGAGATGAGTGGAAAAGCTTTGTACTGAGCCAGAGAACTCGCATGTAAATCTGGAACTAAATTCTTACTTGCTGTGTGCCCTTAAGCAAATCTCTTTACCTCTCTGAGCCTTAGCTTCATTCTCAGCAAAATGGAAATGTTAAAACCGACTTTGCTGGGACATGGTGAAGAGCATATGAGAAAACAGATAAAAGAACACATATCAGGTGGTCAAGAAATATTATTGAATATGGATATTACTCAAATCTTCCTAAAATATTAACTGAATATGAGTCTTTAATGTGGCCACTACTTGAATCTTCCTTATTTTAGTATGTCTTTCTCTGAGCCATGGCTTCATTGCATATACTTAATGGTATACAGGGGAGAGCACTGAACTGGGAGTCGAAAGATTCGGGTTCTAGTTCCTGCTCTGCCTCTGGCTATCTACGTGACCTCTAATAAGACATTTAGCTTTTTGTTCCTCAGTTTTGTAATCTGTAAAGTGGGTTACACTAAAGGACTTAAAACGTTTCTTCCAACCCCAACATTCTGTTTGCATCAGAGCCATTTATTATCTACAATGAATGGAGAACAGGCAGAGCTTAGATTAAATATCATTTTAGCCCAGTAGACAATTTGCTGGAACTACTCTACAGAGGCCCAATTTACCGGTTGCATTTTCTCAAGTTCCTTTGGAGATGCTCACTAGAGTAAAACCAAATGGCTGGCAGAAAGAAGAGGAAAAAAGAAGACACTGAGCAAGGAATCTGGACTCCCTTCAAGCTAGAAGTATCTCCCAAATGAATAAAAAGTGATTACATTTTTATAGCACTATACTTGGACAATAATCTATATCTTGTTAATGGAATCATGCTAGCCTTGGACTACAGAGAGATCCATAATTAAACTGTGTCTATTTCTTTTGCCTTAGAAATAGCAATGAAATTTGGATTTTTAGAGTGGAAGATCTTCAGTATTTAAAAAAAATGAATTAATGGCAAAGATGGCATAATTAGCCGCCTGGGTGAGCTCTCTGAAATCATCTTTTTTGGGTCAGCTGTCTTCCAGTTAAGCAGTTCTGCAGAAATCTTTCTTTTTCATGCCCGGAAGTGTAAAACAGAAAAATCATGGGATGCTGAAATTGCTGAACACACACGAAGTGGTGCCACAGTGTCCCCACCCTGTGCCAAAGCAAATTTCTGAGTGTTATGTAATTTCTCCCTGGCTTTGAGCTCCCGTGATCCTGTCTGAGGTTGATGCTGTGTAGTCTGCTAGGATCATACCCTATCAGACATTTCGTTGGTGAGTGACATCTTGCCAGTATTAGAGAGACCTGTGATTGGGATGGGGGAGAGCAGCTGACATCCAGCATCCCCATTTTCCAAAATTCATGCTGGGGATTGCTAAAACAGACAGCACATATTGGCTGAACAGTAAATCATGAATTTCGAGGGTACATTCGTTCATTTGGAAAGTATTTTTGATCATTCACTGGGATAATAGTGCGGTGGGGAATTTGAAAAAAATGTATTTTATATGATTTCAAAAACAAAGTATATGGTAGAGCTTTTGCCCTCAAGGAATTTACAGTCCTTTAGAGAGCCAAGACATGCATTGGTAAGTTAAATAACACACACGAAAACTAGATACCTCTGCAGTGCAGCACTGGTAGATTGGACAACAGGTAATGGCATGGAGGATAAGTTCTGGTCGGGTGACTTTGTTTAATTCTCTCATGTTCCCAATGAACAAGCTGAAGCACAGAGAGATAGGAAAGACCGGATTGAGGAAACACATCCAGGAAAGGCTTGCGCGGATGCTCGAACGCAGATAGATCCCCTAATGCCCTGTGCACTCTGTTTTCTGCTACTCCATGACTGCCTCTCTACATGTGTAAGCACGAATTTAGTGATTTCAGAAAACTGTTGATTATCAGAAGGGGAAAAGCAGCCAACTTTAAAAATCGAAATTCCAATACTACTCCAGGAAATGCATAGAACCAGAGAGACACAGTTTGACTCACTAAATACAATCCACATCTCTCTAGCCCAGCCCTCTCTAGCCAACATCATGTCACTAACTAGATATATACTGTTGTTAAACTCTGGTACTGTCAAATTATCATCAACTTTCCACCATTTGGGAGAAATTTCTAGTATGAGGAGAATCTAGATCCCTGATTTCTTGGTGTCTACTTTTTTCTTCTTCCTTTTGTCAATCATTTGGTTTTATTTCTCATTAGCACCTCCAAAGGGATACAGAAAAATGAAACTACAAGTTGAGTATCCCTATCCAAAATGCTTGGGGCCAGAAGTGTTTCAGATTTCAGGTTTTTTCATTTTGGAATATCTGCCTACACATAATGAGATATCTTGGGGCTGGGACCCAAGTCTAAACACAAAATTCATTTATGTTTCATGTACACCTTATATTCATGGCTTTCAGGTAATTTTATATAATATTTTTATTAATTCTGTTCATGAAACAAAGTTTTGACTGCATGTTGACTGCAACCTGTCACATGAGGTCAAGTGTGGAATTTTCTACCTGTGGCATCATGTTAACGCTCAAAAATTTTGGATTTTGGAGCACTTCAGGTTTTGGATTGTCAGATTAGGAATGCTCAACCTGTTAGTAAATGGGCTGTAATTTCCATTCGGCAGCTCTGGGAAATTGCCTGTCTTCACTGAATCTTCTCATCAGTGAAATGGAGATGATAACAGCACTGACCTGGTGGGGTTGTTCTGGGAAGCAAAGGCGATCACACAACTTAGAACAGCGCCAGACACAGAGCATGTGCTCTGGCATTCTTAGCCGTCTTTTTCTGCCGTCATTCCAGGTGTTTCTGCCTTTCTTGTCCCTGCCTCTGACACACACTCCCTCAGGCCACATACTTGTGGCGTGCACATCTATACCAAAATTTTTCACTCCTTTTGTAGAAGGAAAATATTTGTATCTTCTATTCCTTATCTTAGATCATTATCAGAGCACTTAAGTTCAACCTCCCAAGAAATGCCAGTTTTGTTGGTGATGATTATCTGCACAGATTTTCATACTGGTTACTATTGGAAGTGCCTCAGGGATCGTCAACAATAGCACCCTCATTTTACAGATGAGAATACTGAGGCCTGGAGAGGTTATTTGTCCATCCATGGAGAACGCGCACCAGAGGTTATCCAGTTAGTAGCCAAACTAAGATTAGAACCCAGGAATCTTGACTTGATCCCAAATGACCTCTTTTTTTCTGCCTTCAGGGAGGGGAAGAGAAAGTAAACAGTGAGTTCATGTTAGCTACAGAAAGGTAGACCAGTTCGGTATTTATTAAATGAGTTTTTGAGGAAATTATTTGCAATCTTTGTCTTCTTGGCCAACAATTTCCTCTAATAGCAAAGTCGTATTAATGTGTATAGATAATTTTGGTTTCAACAATAATTATACTATTATTGAGCACCTATTGTGTGTTAGATCATGTATATACTTTTCTGCTGAAAATCCAGTATGGGCAGGAATTACATTTATTTTGGAGATTATTCTGTCTGACGTTCCTAGACATGCTGGCCAGCACATCTGACACATCTAAACACTCCATAAAGAATTGTAAAATGTTATAATTTTGTTATTATGCTTTATAACACTGAACATTGGTATGTCATTCTATGACCCAGAAATTTCACTTCTGGGTATATAAGCCAAGGAAATTCTCATACGGTTCTATAAGGGAACATGTACGAGTATGTTCGTCACCGCATTGTTGGTGGTAGCTGGGAATTGGAGCCAATCTGAATGCTCATCCATATTAGTCAGGGTTTTCCAGAGAAACAGAACCAATAGGATATGTATAGAGAGAGAAAGAGATTTATTGTGAGGAATTGGCTCTTGCATTTATGGAGGCTGGCAAGTCTAAAATCTGCAGGGTGGGCTGACAGCCTGGAGACCAGGGAAGTGCTGAGGCTGTAGTTCAAGTCCAAAGGCTGTCAGGCTGAAGACCCAGGAAGGGGCGAATGTTGCAGTTCAAGTCTTAAGGCCATCTGCTGGCATAATCCCCTCTTGCTCTGGGGAGGTCAGCCTTTTGTTCCTCAAGCTTTTGACTGATTTGATGAGGACCACCCACATTATGGAGGGCAATCTTCTTTACCCAGAATCTACTCATTTAAATGTTAATCTCATTTCAAAACACCCTCACAGAAACTTCCAAGATAATGTTTGACCATATATCTGGGCACTATAGCCCAGCCAAGTTGACACATAAAATTAATCATCGTACCATCCCTGTGAGATTACACAGGTAAAATTTAATGGATGCAAACTCTGGGGCACTGTATCAAATAAATGCAAACTCTGGGGCACTGTATCAAATAAATGTCCAAAGAGGAAAGGGATGGTGTTCTCAAAGGAGTTTAGCTGAAGAGAATTTAATAAAGGGACTACTTACGATGGTGGACAAAGTTAAGGAATTAATGGGGACAGAAAGGCACCCGGGGACTAGCAGCAACTAAGCCTGGAAGATAAGGAGGGAGGATGATGTGACTGCAGCCCAGTGAGACCGGAGCCACAGAAGGGACACCCTGGCAAAAGCTATGGCTGTAAAGGATGGCACCTACAGCCAAACTCTCAGTAAGGCAGAATGGGAGGGACAGGTGAGGAGAGGCAGGGTGGCAGCCTGTAACCCCACCTCTCCTTCCTCCAGCCTTCAGTCTTCTGGGGGTGCCTCTCACCAGTCAAACACAGCCAGAAGCCAGTGGGCGTGGAGCTCTAGGTTATGTGTCTGCAGAGATCAGCCTTGAGAGCACACAGCTGGGCAAAGAATGACCGAATGGCCCGAAAAGGGCCAAGGACAAATGACCAGCATGAGTAGTATGCAGCAGTTAGAAGTAACGAAGTAGATATGCTCATAATGACATGGATGAATCTGAAAATATGGTGCTGGGTAAGAAAAGGCAAGAAATATAGAGGAATTCAAAACACTATTCTAATTATGAAAATGAAATGCACACAAAACAGCAGTTCACATTTGCAAGAGCATTTGGGAACAAAAGCATGTACATTAAACTCTGCGGAAAGGCTGCATATGGTAGGGGAGAGGAATGTGGATTAAAGGGAATAAATGGAAGAATAAATAAGAGAGAGAAAGAGATCTTTCATGGACCAACGATGATAATGTGCCATGAACAGAAGAGAGTGATTAACTCAGCCCCCTGCATCAAAGATCCAACTTAAAAAAAAAAAAAAGAAAAAGTATCATTGTTATTAATTTCTCTGCTATACAGATGAGACAGCTAAGGCCTGGAGGATTTGAAGAGCTAGCCCAAGGTCACGGAGATAGTGGGAGATCCCTCGAGGGAATGAGAGGCCAGAGATAGTCTCGATGCAAATGCTTGTCTTCAGTGACACTGCCATGACCCCACTTTCTTGAGACAGTTGATCCACATAATACAATGTGTGAACTTAAATCACTGCTGTTCATTTTTGTGTTCTTGCCTGGGACCAGGTAAGAACTTCTTCAAATACTAACGTCCTACTTTCTGAATTTGGGCACTTAACTTTAGAAAAGCACCATCATTGGCCTTATACCTATCATTAGCCAAAACTTCTGTAAATGGCATCATTTTGGGGGCAAGGTAGTTGTCAGGTTGGGCCTGGGCAGACACAGAAGTCAGCTGTTATCTCCAAGATCGCTTTCAATCTCTTTCTCTTTTACATCCGTCAACAGGCGTCTCAAATGGTTTATGTTAAGCTTAGAAAATGGGGTTTGGGTTTAGCTGCAGGAGATGATGGCCTCAGCCACCTGACTCTGGAAGGGAAGGAAGTGAGATGGCCTTAGCCATACTGGTCCTCTGTGTGAGAGGACCAAGGAGCACTTCCCCCTCAAAGGGCGCTTGTCTCTGGGGCTAGAATGCTGTCTGCCCGCAAACCTAACCCTGTCCCTTACATAGCTCCCCGGGCTAGGTTTTCAGCAGAGAGCAAAGATGGGAGCAGCCCCACAAAAGCCATAGCGATCAGGTTAGCAGATTTTGCAAGGAGCACAGACAAGGCTTTGGATTCTGGGAATTATGAGAAGGAAAAATATACCTTTGTCCGGGTAACTCACACTGCCAGATTGGAGAAATCTGAATCGGTTTGGTGTCATTCATAACAACGGTAGCAGTAATAGTAATAATAATATCTATGCCAAAATTTGTTTGCCTATTCTATAGGAGGCACAGTGCCTAAAGGTGGACATCCATGGTCTCATTGCATCCTCACTACAACCCCGTGTTGTGCTGGTGAGGAGACCAAAGTCGATCAGGTTAAGCAACTTAACCATGAACAGAGCCAGAAGATAACTCAGGTCTGACAGCCTCCCCAGCACCTGCCATTTCCTCACAGATGTCCCGCCCCACTTCTGGTAGCCTTGGCTGTCCTGAGATGGGGTAGGGAAGGAGGTGGAAGGTTGGAACTTCCAGAGAAGGTTGGAACTTCCCAGTGGGGCTAAGTAAAATCTCCCAAGGCCCAGGGTGGTGCTTGTCTTAAAGGCAGGGCTCTCTTGTTGGGGTTGTTCTCTCCTCTCCTCACCTACAGAGAGATCCTGTGGTAGCTTCTGAAATGTCCAGCCAGGTGAGAAGGGGGTTCGTCTAGTTACACAATCGGAATGTAGATCCTGCCAGACCGGATCGGTGCAGGGCTCCCTCCTGATGTCTTGAGAGCTGGTGTCCTGGGATGCTTTGGCTGGGCTGGGAGGCTCGGCCTGGTCTGCAGGAGTGGAAAGATATGTAGAAGGCAGGGGAGGGATGGCTGGCCTAGGAGTGTAGGTTTGCTTCTAGAAAGCAAAGATCCCTGGTGTAGAAGCAGGGGCTCCTGGGCTGTCGAAGTGAGTCCATGTTAATTTTCCTTGCTCTGGTGCTCCTGTAAGTCCATCCTATCGGAGTCACACACTCCCTTCCTTCCTTTGCAACCAGTGCCCTTAAGTGAGTCAAGCCCACTGACCCCGATTTGTTTTTCCGTACATTGCTCTCGCTGCTCCCTTTTGGTTTTCTCTTTTTTTTAGGATATTTTGTCCTAGTAGGCAATAATGCTAAAAATAAAAAATAAATAAATAATTAAAAAATAAAATACTACTACTAATAATAATCGGTGACGATCACCTTTCTAGTTGCTTCACATAGACGATCTCATTTGATCCTCTGCAGAACCTTAAAAATTATGATCCCCAATTGGCTGCTGAAGAAACCGAAGCCTGGAAAGGTTAAGAAACTAGTTCGAGGTCACCCAGCGAGAACATTGAGGAGCAGGGAGCAGAACCCTATTCTGTTTTCCTTCAAAGCCCAGGTTACTTTCTACTTGACCACATTGCCTATAAAATGGGGATGGTAATAACAGTTGCTCTGCTTGCTTTGCAAGCCTGCGGTGAGGATCAAATGAGACAGTAATTGGGAAAGCACTTTGAAAATTGTAAAGCACTATATAAATATATGGTATTATTCTAATGTATCACTGGCCTACAAAAACACCGCTCAAACATTTCATTTAAGAGAAGACACACCAAACCATTATTCAATAAGATAACACCATATGTGATCCTTTTATCATTCCAAGAATGTTTATGAAGTCCACAAAACCAAAGCCATTAGGAAGGTTTTGTTTTCTGGGTAGGCTTAGAAAACTTGGAGCAAGCTCAAGAAGTCTTTAAATAGCCAGGAAGTTAAACTGAAGAGTCTGCATTAAGTGTCAGAGAATTAAATGTCCTTTCATAGACTCTGGGAGTTTAAAATATATGCTTTCAGTAAATTAGAATATTCCGAGGAGCTGCTTTCAAGGAGTGGAATGGGAGTCCCTTTGGTGCTATAACAATAATAACAGAAAATAATAACAGTAGTTACAACCAGTAGAGTAACTTGAAGAGCATTGGCTATCCAATCAGACTCTTGGTTTACTAGATACATAACCCGGGCAAATTATTTAATCTTTCTGTGCCTTAGTTTTCTTATTGCTAAAATAAGAATAATAATAGCACCAACTTTTGAGGCTGTTGTGATGATTAAATGAGTAATTAGAACTGTGCCTGCCATATAGCAAACACTGGTAAAAGTTACCTCCATGCTATTATTATGCTTTATCAAGCACGCAAAATATTCATGTACAACATAAAAATAGAATGATAAAGAGACTAAATTCAACTGTCATAATTAAGAGCCTCCAATGTGCCAGGTATTATGCTCCTAGTTTATATGCATTAAATCTTTAATCATCCTAACAACCATCAGAAAGAGATTTTTATCACCACCACCCCCAATTTTTTAGATAAGGAAGCTAAAGTCCAGAGGACTCTGTTTGGTAATCTGAATTACTCTCTAAGATTTCTTTATTCTTTACTACTTTCCCAAACTGCTAAAGCCTGGCAGGTAGTGACAAGTGCTCTGTCCCTACATCTGGTTGATATGGAGAGTGAGGAGGACTGTCTCGTGTCCTGAAGGAGAGGAGACCCCTCTACCTCTAGAAGTGATGGCTAAGGAAGTCCAGACTGGCCTTTCCACACCTTTTCTGGATTCTGGAGCTAATCAGTGATGGCTCTACCCACTTAGAGCTATTTTCAAAGCTGCTTTGAACCAGATTTTAGGGTTTTAGAAATATTCAGGAGGGCAGGAGTGTGGGGCTGGTACCCTGGAATCCCTCAGGAAAGGTCCAGTTTCCAACGGGGTTGATTTAGGATGACAGCATATCAGTTCACAGCATTAAAACTTCCTTTAGCTCCCCCTTGTCCAAGAGGACAATGTCCTCATTCTTTAATATCATGGTTGAGTGGAGGAGTGAGTTTCACCTTCAAATTCGAACAGACCCAGATCTGAATCAAGTCTCCGTCATCAACTAGCTGTGTGATTTTGGCGTGAGGTAAATTTCTCAGAGCCTTGGTTTCCTTATCTACTGAGCAATGCTTCCTTGCCAGATATGGTAAAGATTAAATGAGATGCAAAGGGTGCAAAGTACCCCACCCCTGTGTGGCTCACAGTAAGCAGTTACTAAACATTAGTTCCCTTGCTTTCTCTTAGCAAGGCACACGTAGCCCTTTCTAAACAGGCCTCAGTCTGTTTATTAATATACTGTCCTCTCTTTTGCTATGTGCCTGATAGTTCATGAAGACCAAGCTGAAGCATGCTGTTCCCAATTTTGCCACAGAAATGAGGTCATCTGTGTGGCATTGCCCAGCTCCATGCCGGGGACAAAATGGGCTCTACAGAAGGTGTACTGAATGAGGGTGGCAGAACGGTCGGAGACAGGAAGATTGGTAGTGTTTTCTTCAGAGGGGTCCCTAGACTTCCCTGGGAACCTCAAATTCAAGAAAGCCTAAAAGGGGGGCTGTGGAGTGGAGGGGTCTGGTCAATGAGAAACAGAGCTCTGGGGCCTGTGATACTGCCCTCCCCCAACTAAATATTTTTCTCCCCTACCCCACAGGCCAGACCACAGCCAGTCACATTTAAAGCTTGTGGTTTGTCCATCCTTGGAAGAGTGCCACATGGAATAGGATTATATTAAGTGCATAGTGATGGCTTTGCGGCCCAGACAGAGAATTGTCCCTGGCTATTTCCATGTGGGATCCTAGTCCTGTAAATGTTATTAGGCTGTGCAAACTAGCTACTCCTATTGCCTTCATGTTGACTTTCTTTGTATCGAACATAAGCTCCCGAAAGAGTTCTGTGCAGAAGGCCATTCAAGGGCTCACGCAGCCTCCAGAAGTTGATTTGGGGATGCATGGCAATGTGGTCTCCTGGAATTGCATTTAGGATTCTGACTTAATGTGTATTTTCATTCTTATGTTTCTTTTGGTCCTATTCCATGTGTCGGACAGCTGAAAATAGACAGATATACAATATGAAGTCTCTTTGGTTTCTATAGTAACACATTATTTATCTGGCATTGTCAGCTCATTAACTGTTCCACCTAAGTGAATTTTCCAACTAATCAAAGCATTCCCCATTAAATGCCAAATAGTTTGTTGTTTAATGGAAATCTTTCTTAATGGATTACCCATACACCTCTGTCTTCTTAAGGAGGGCTACCTTTTCACAATACTGCATGGTTGTCATTGTGCGCTTTTGGATGGTGCTGCCATATAGTAGAATATGCCTAGGGTCTGTCGAACCCTGGAATAATTTCTCCAAGCCATTAAGCTGTTTGAGTCCTTAGGTCTCCTTTCTTTCTTTTCAGAGTAGTTTGCTGTTTATCTGCCTCCATCTCCTTTCCTGCTGTCAATTTATTGTCTAGTCAACTCTGGATTGGGGAATCTCATAATGAAGCTTGTGAAAAGTGCATATAAACAGCTCCTGAGTGAAGATCTCATGAGCTTTTCTAACAAGTAAGAGCTTCAGCGCATCAGTGGTTCTCCACAACAGAAAGCATCTTGCCTTGGATCCTATTTTGTTAGCTATTTGTTTACCTAGTCTGCCAAATTTGTGTTTCAGGAACCAAATCCAAATGTTGGTTGGAACCTCCAGTTACTACAGTTTGAGCATCCCCAATCCAAAAATTCTAAATCTAAAATGCTCCAAAATCTAAAACTTTTTGAGTGCCAACATGACACCACAGGTGGAAAATTCCATACCTGACCTCATATGATGGGTTGCAGTCAAAACACAGTTAAAACTGTTTCATGCACAAAATTATTGAAAATATTGTATAAAATTACCTTCAGATAATGTATATAAGGTTTGCATGAAACATAAATGAATTTCATCTTTGGACTTAGGTCCCATCCCCAAGATATCTCATTATATATATGTAAATATTCAAAAATATTTGCAAAAAATCCAAAATCCCAAACACTTCTGGTCTCAAGATTTTCTCAATCTATACTATCTAAGTGTTTCCTTTAAATGGGATTTTACAAGGCCCTGAAAAGGATTCATTCAGTCATTTCTAGTTTGCTGCCAGGCACTGAGCTAAGCATTGGCTCTCTGGACAGACATGGTCCCTGCCTTTGGGGTGCTGAAAGTATAGAAGGGCGGGAGGGAATGTACAACTACATAGATAAACTTGAAAAATAGTATAGCGGGGTGTGTAACTAGGTTCTGTTTAGCTCAGAGGAGGGAATGATGTCTTCTTGGAAGGATGAAAGACAAGAGGAGACAATTTGCTCTCTCTCTACCTCCTTTTTAAATTTCATTTATGTGTTTCTGTATTTCTCTCCTTCCTACATTCAATAAACATTTTTCAGCACCAATTACATTCCTTGCACTGAGATTACAGGAATGAATAAAACAGATATGATCTGTATTCTAATTCGAACATCAAAGGATGAATGGGGAGGAAGGAGAGAGGGATGGAAGTGGGCACCCCAAGAAAGAGAATCGTGGAATGAAAGGGCAGGTGCGTTTGGCAGGTGAGCTGTCATTTAGCATGGCTGGAATGGTAAGAGACAGGTTGTAAAGGACTTTGCATGCTCTGCTGAGGACCTTAAACTTTATTTCATGTGCAAGAGCTGCCCAGTGAAGATGTCACCATAGGATGGGTGGATTGTGGCTAGAAGGTGGATAGCAGCAGGGGAGAGCCAAACCCACAACATCTAATAAATTGTATGTAATTTTCAGTTTCACCTTTAGGTCTTAAATTTTGGATTTTCTGCCTCAATTACCCAGAATCCATCGATGGTTTTTCTGTTCCTTCTTCGTTTGCTCTTCTTTTCCTTTGAATGCCGTCACACAGATCCTACACTCAGAACCTACAGAAGATACTAGAGGCTGTCTGACTCCAGAGATGGGCAAATGTATGACTCAGCCATGGTTTTGCTGTGGAATGATTTCACTGGAATTTAGTAATGACTGAATTATATCTCCTGTTGTACTGGTTCTTAACCCACGTCATGAGGATTAAATGAGATGATGAGTGTGAAATTCTTAGGCCTGACTCCTAAGCACTGAGTAAACAGCAGTTGTTTTTAACCATGCTTATTCCACTTTGTCGTGCCGTCTGCCAATTTAACACACGTCGTCTTTTCTCAGGGTATGTGTGCTCTCTCTCAGCTCATCCTCACTCTACTGCTAGCTCCTCAACTGTGGGACTGGGAATATTCATCTTTGTATTATACTGACTTTTAATTTAGATTATTTAAATATGATCAGTAATGTGGAGACACACACATGCTTTCAGAGAGCAGCAGAAAATCAGTTTGAATATATCATTGCATTGAAGCTGGAAGAAAACCTGAGGGTAGTGTTCCCAGAGGTTTTAACGAGTACAGCATTCTCTTTGCATTATCAATGTTCCTCAGTCCCCACTTGGCTGGAGCAACTACCTCTGGCTTCAGTTAGCTATTTACATTCCTCTATTTTTATATAAATTGTTCTATATTAGCATATATTTCACACTGTGACCTAGTGTTTCCCAGATCCTTTAAGCCAGGCTATTTGTACATTAGTCAACGTCAACGGAAATAAAATTGCAAATTGAGTACAGACTATAGCCCTGCGACATTGCCCACGCTGTCATGCTGAAATGGATCCCTTGTTCTAAGAAGATTTACTATGAAATACAGTCTATTTACATTAAGGAGACCTCTGTATATTTAAGGCATAATTGTTTCAGGGCCTTCATTAATTCTTGAACTGCAAGACTTAGATTTTCTTTTCTTGTATCTTTTCTATAACAATGGAAGTCAGGGGTTTCCAAAAAAAATAACAAATTGGTCCTCATTAAAATGGAACTGGAAATGGTTTTCGGGTAATGTGTTTTACAAACAATGAGAGAATCTGATTGTAAATCAACTCTGGGACCCAGCCGTCTCAGGGTCCAGGCTGGGAAGCTCCGGGATAAAAGGTAGTCTGCATTTTTATGGAAAAATAAAACAATTTTTTCCTTCTGTAATTGATGATGTGCTTATCTTGTCTTACAATTTTAGAGTTGGAAGGGATCTCAGAGAGTTCATTTAATCCAGCCCCTTCCTGGAATAATAACCTCTGCTTTAGAAACTCTAACATACGGACATCCAGTCTCTGCTTGAACACTTCCAGCCATGGGCAACTCACTCCTTTAAAAAAAAATTGTGGTTAAATATACATAACATAAAATTACTATTTTAACCATTTTTAGGGGTTTACATTGTTGTGTCTCATATCCCCCAAATAAAACTCTGTACCCATTAAACACTAACTCTCCATTTTTCCCACCACCACCCCTAGCCCCTGGTAACCACCATTCTATTTTCTGTCCCTATGAATTTGACTACTCTGGGTGCTTCACATAAGTGGAATCATATAGTATTTGTTCTTTTGCAACTGGCTTATTTCAGTTAGCATAATGTCTTCAAGGTTCATCCATAGTGGAGCATGTGCTAGAATTTCCTTCCTTCTTAAGGCTGAATAATATTCCATTGTATATACCACATTTTGTTTATCCATTCATCCATCAATGCACACTTGGCTCACTTCCGCGTTTTGGCTATTACAGATGCTGCTGTGAACATGGGTGTACATATTTGAGTCCCTACTTTCAATTCTTTTGGTTATATATATCCAAAAGCAATTCCAGAGTGGAATTGCTGGATCATATGGTAATTCTATGTAATTCTATTTTGTTGTGGAATTGCCGTATTGTTTTCCTTAGTGGCTACACCGCTTTAAGTTTCTACTAGCAATGCATGGGTGCTCCACTTCCTCCACTGTGGCTTTGAAATCTGAGTCGACCACATACTAGCTGTGTTAATTTGGACAAATTATTTATTCTCTTTGATCCTCAGAGTTTTTTTCTTGTTGTTGTTGTTTGGATTTTTGGGGGTAAAATGTGGTTAATAAAGGAGATTTTTTTTTTTTTAAAAAATAGGTTCTTACTTTGTTGTCCAAGCTGGAGTGCAATGGCATGATCATAGCTCACTGCAGCCCTGAACTCTTGGGCTCAAGTGATTCTCCTACCTCAGCCCCTCAAATAGCTGGGACTACAGGTGCGTGCCACTGCACCTGGCTAATTTTTTTTTATTTTTTGTAGACAGAAGATCTTGCTGTGTTGCCCAGGCTGGTCTCAAACTCCTAGGTTCAAGCAATCCTCCAGCCTTAGACTCCCAAAATGTTAGGAATACAGATGTGAGCCACTGTGCCCAGCCAGGAGATGATATTAATCTTATAAAGTTATGAGGGTGAAATGAGAAAATTCATGTAAAAATACTTAGTTCAGTGTCAGAAAATAGTAAGCTATCAGTGAATATGTGCTCTTTGTTTTTGGTGGTCACTGATTAGTCCATTAGGTTTTAGGACCACTTTGATTGTTAGATTGTCTTCTTCATTTTGAATTAAAACCTACTTTGATGTAACTTCTATAACTTGTATAAAGTTTGCATTTAATTCTGCTCTTTACAATGTTACAGGGTAAATATATCCCTCTTCCACGTGTCACCTGTCTGATATTTGAAGACAGCTATTGGTCAGTCATTCACTAGTCTTCCCATGCTTGGTCAAACATTCTGGTTTCCTTCAACTGTTTCTTAAGTGAAATGGTTCTAGATTTCATCACATGTATCAACCAGTTTTGGACTGCAGTTTGTCTAGTAGAATAGGGTAACTGGAAATCACACCATGTCTGCCATTCTTTTTATTATTATTATTATTTGAAAATATTACAGGGGTATAAATGTTTTTGGTTACATGGATCACTTTTGCAATGCCTGAGTCAGGGTTATAAGTGTGTGTATCACCTAGATAGTGTTCATTGTACCCGTTAGGTAGGTTTTCATCTGTAGCCTTCTCCCCCCACCCCCCTGCTTGATTTCCACTGAGTTTTACTTCCCTCTGTGTACATGCATGCTCATCGGTTAGTTCCAATTTAATAGCAAATATATGTGGTGTTTGTTTTTCTGTTCTTGAGATACTTCACTTAGGGTAATGGCCCCTAGTTCCATTGAAATTATTGCAAAAGGCATTAATTCATCCTTTTTATTGCTGAGTTGTACTCCGTGGTATACATATACCACATTTCGTCAATCCACTCATGAATTGATGGGCACTTGGGTTGATTCCACATCTTTGCAATTGTGAATGGTGCTGCAATAAACATTCGAGTGCAGGTGTCTTTTTGATGAAATGACTTCTTTTCCTTTGGGTAAATACCCAGTAGTGGGATTGCTGTTTTCCATAGAGGTTGCACTCATTTGCAGTCCCACCAACAGTGTATAAGCGTTCCTTTCTCTCTGCATCCATGCCAGCATCTATTGTTTTTGGACATTTTAATAAAAGCCATTATAACAGGGGTAAAATGATATCTCATTGTGGTTTTAATTTGCATTTCCCTAATGATTAGTGACATTGAGCATTTTTTCATATGTTTAGGGGCCATTCGTCTGTCTTCTTTTGAAAAGCTTCTGTTCATGTCTTTTGCCACTTTTTAATGGAGTTGTTTGGTTTTTTCTTGCTCATTTGCTTGAGTTCTTTGTAGATTCTGGTTATTAGCCCATCAGATATATAGCTTGTGAATGTTTTCTCCCATTCTGTAGGTTGTCTATTTGCTCTGTTGATTATTTCCTTAGCTGTGCAGAAGCTTTTTAAGTTAATCAAATTTCATTTATTTATTTTTGTTGTTGCTATGATTTTCATTGGGGTCTTAGTCATACATTCTTGGCCTAGGCTGATATCTAGAAGAGTTTTTCCAACGTTTTCTTCTAGAATTTTTATGGTTTCATGCCTTACATTTAAGTCTTTTATTCATCTTGAATTAATGTTTCTGAGTAGTGAGAGACAAGGATCCTGTTTCATTCTTCTGCATGTGGCTATACAATTTTCCCAGAATCATTTATTGAATAGGGCTTCTTTTCCTCAATGTATATTGTTGTCTGATTTGTCAAAAATCAGTTGGCTGTATGCGAATGGCTTTATATCTGGGTTCTCTGTTCTGTTCCATTGGTCTGTGTCTTTATTTTTATGCCAATACCATGCTGTTTTTGGTTACTATAGCCTTGTAGTACAGTTTTTGACTTTCCTCCCTAATGATGATGTTCACATGAAGAAACAGATGCAGGGACATTGGTGAATCAGTTCAACAGACTGAGCTCTCTGCCATGTTCCTATCCTTCTTTCCCTTCCAGACTCTCTCCTTCCTCCTTTCTCAGAATACTTGATGTCTATAGAACTTGGCTTTTATTCAGTTTAGGGTCAGCCTTGTATCATTGCAAATTTTCTCCATTTTATTTATTTATTTATTTATTTATTTATTTTGAGACAGAGTCTCACTCTCTTGCCTGGGGCGAGTGCCGTGGCGTCAGCCTAGCTCACAGCAACCTCAAACTCCTGGTCTCAAGGGATCCTACTGTCTCAGCCTCCCGAG
>CAUYSK010079330.1:0-12115 GCA_963575035.1 Avahi laniger | reverse complement strand
GGGTAACGAGGCATGATCTGATTGGAGTATGCCATGAGGTCATGCGGAGGCTTGCTTATTAATTCAGTCCCTATTCCTCCATCCGAGCACTTTGGTTCCACCTGTGATTGACTTTTTAGTTCCAGCTGGCTCCGGGGACTTGAGCACACTTGGTTCATCTGGGCATGCGCAGGTTAAGCGACCTGCAACCTGGGGGTTCATGGCAACTGAAAAATAACTAACCATTTTATTTTACAAAGTTAACCAGATCGGGCTGGTTCTGCAGTTACACTATGTTGTTCCCAGGACCTCTTAATGCTAGCTTCCCCTTTTGACTCACGCAAGAAAGCATGTTGGACTATGAGTGGGTGAGACTGATAATGTGTTATCAGGAGTATTAATTTTATATGAAAACCCTGCCAACTTCAGTACTTTACTGTTAGAAACAAATTACTTGCCACACTGCACAACCAACCTGAGCACACCAGCTGTAAATCACCATCCTAGACTATGCTGCTTAGCTACTTGAGTACAGTATTTTTTTAAAAATGCTTTGTATTTCTTCAAAACTTTAAATAACATTTTTGCTAATAGGAAAGCTGGGTAGCATACAAAGCCTGGGAGTCAGAGGAGTTGGCAGTTTGCCAGAGGTACAATTTCATATCATTTACAAAGCATGTCACATATAAGGCCTGATACTGGTCTCCTTTATTGAAGTTCCCAGGTTTCAGAATCTGTTGTCTGTAAAACTGGACCAAACTCAGTGATTTACATAGTTAACTATAACTTAATTATATAACATTTACCAAGCGATGACAAACAATCCCACTGCATGAGTTAAAATTAAAAATAGCAGTCTCACCCCTTGATTGGTGAGAGGCAGAGTGACATATATATTATTTTTGTATGGCTTAATCTTTCTATGGTTTATTTTATAGTGTATATGTATGTGCTGACTCCTTAAAAGGTAACAGTTCTAGGCAAAGTTTAATGTTATGTCTTTGTGCATTCTAAGAATGCCTGAACAGTTTTTGTATTCATTTCCCACTTATTTTCCCAGGCTTTAGACCTGGTGATTTTGTTTATATGGTTTCTGGCAAAAATGCAGACAGATTCCATTATAGGGTGTATATTTGGATGACTGAGTAAATGTATTATTTTGGGCAAGTACAGTTTGTTACTAGTGTTTTCTATAAAGCAGTTATACTTAATATATGATCATTGTTAAAACACTCATATTTTTCAAGTCTCAAAAGGTCTTGTGTATACTAGTCCTTCTGAAAATCTTGTTTTAATCCTAATTTTTGGTCTCCAGTGGGGAGAATAAAATTGGTAAAGTACCCATTTCTGATTATCTGGTAGGAAAATTATCTCCATGGAATATGAGGTGACTAATTGCTAGTATTTCTTTTTTTTTTTTTTTTTGAGACAGAGTCTCACTCTCTTGCCTGGACTAGAGTGCCGTGGCATCATCCTAGCTCACAGCAACCTCAAATTCCTGGGCTCAAGCAATCCTACTGCCTCAGCCTCCCGAGCACCTGGGACTACAGGCATGCGCCACCATGCCCGGCTAATTTTTTTCTATATATGTTTAGTTGTCCAATTAATTTCTTTCTATTTTTAGTAGAGACGGGGTCTCGCTCCTGCTCAGACTGATTTCGAACTCCTGAGCTTAAAGAATCCTCCCGCCTCGGCCTCCCAGAGTGCTAGGATTACAGGCATGAGCCACCGCGCCCGGCCTGCTAGTATTTCTTGAAGGGAAGGACACATCTACTTTTTCTCTCATCAAAAAATACTTCCTAAAGCTAATGTAAAATAACTTTTAGTTCACATTATAAAGTGTCATATTAAGTTATATATTTGGATGGTATCCACATGGAAAGTACTCCAGATTGTTTCTTTGCTAGTGTGAATCTAAGGAATCCACGGAGCAAGCTTGGTAAATGCCTGTAGAAGTGTGAGTACAGTTTCTTCAGACACAGCAATGGTATAAAATCAGATAAACAAGAGCTCAGAAATGGGAATTTCCATTTCATTTTGACAGTGATTTCACTCAACTCTGAAAACAAAACCCCCTTTACAACTCTGAGTTAATTTTCAAACATTAGGGTTTCCTGCGGGGATGTTTTGGGTAAGTATGAAAATGTTTTGCTGTTTATAGTAAAGAACTCTGGAAACAGATATCAATGGAGAGTGAAAAAAGAGCAATGAATGAGATGGAAATTTCTATCCTAAATTTCAGTATAGGGACTAGAATTCCCATACAGTTTACTTTAGGAAAAAAAACCACACACACACGTACACATACACATACTAAAATACCTTCTGATTTAAAGAGTATACTTAGAGAAACCGAAAATGTATAAACGTTGTCTTAATAGGTTTCCTTCTCATCTGTGTCCCATTCTCATCAGTCTTCCAGTAAAGGATGTTTAGAGAAATTTTTTTTTTTTAATTTCCAAGTATTATGGGGGTACAAATGTTTTTGGTTACAAGGATCACTTTTGTAACACCAGGATCACTTTTGTAACACTGAGTCAGGGTTATAAGTGTGCCCGTCACCCAGATAGTGTTCACTGTACCTGTTAGATAGGTTTTTGTTCATCACCTCCTCCCCTCTCCCCCTGCTTGATTTCCATTGAGTTTTACTTCCCTCTGTGCACATGTGTGCTCATCGGTTAGTTCAGATTTAATAGTGAGTACATGTGGTGTTTGTTTTTCCATTCTTTAGATACTTCACTTAGGATGATGGTCTTCAGTTCCAATCCATATTGTTGCAGAAGGCATTATGTCATCCTTCTTCATGACTCATGTGGAATCAACCCGAATGCCCATCACTTCATGAGTGAATTAACAAAATGCGTATGTTTAGAGAAATTTGTCTCTAGCCTGTAGCATTG
Organism: Avahi laniger; assembly: GCA_963575035.1. NCBI lineage: Eukaryota > Metazoa > Chordata > Mammalia > Primates > Indriidae > Avahi > Avahi laniger. Next base: position 9,236 of record CAUYSK010079330.1, on the reverse strand, counting down.
CAATGGCTTTATGAGCATTATATACTGTGTTTTATGTATATATTGCATACTGGAAAATAACTGATCAAACTGACAACAAAAGATAAAGATAAATTAAAATTTTAGTTGATCCACGATCAGTTTTTTTTTCTATCTTTGTAGAAAAAGAGTGATTCAAGATGGATAGCCTATAAAAATTGATTTTTTTCTATGATTGATAGTTTAGATAGTGGTTTGCCACTTTTGAAGAAGGAAAATACTTAGTTACACTAAAAGATTTGCATTGATGAAGTAATTGGAGTTTGCTCTCTTTTATCAGGGTGTCACTTCCTGTCAGTGCTGAGTTAATGAAGTTTCTGATTAATATCTGTGGTTGCTTTATTTGAATATCTCTCTCTAAAGTAAACTGTTCTTATGAATAGGAATCTAGCTAATTGTAATGCAGTTTAACATTGGTGGAAATTATTTTTTAAGGATTAAGTTGATTTCTGGGATTCAAGCTCTCTGTTTCAGAAAATGAACGTTTCCTGTGTTTCCGCTAATAGCACAATGTACCTTTGTATGTTTGGGTTAGTTTTTGTTTTTAGCAATAATCATGGAGGCAGAGGTGAATACTAACATTTTGTCCCGATTTGCAAGGTGGTAAAGCTGGAATAAGTACTATGTAATACTACTTGTATTCGGCGACTGCTTGACAGGTTACAAAGCCCTTTCGTATGTGCCACTTCGTGGAGTCTTACAGTGACCCTGTGTGTAGACGTAGAGGTATATGATCTTCATTTTACAGCACCATTTGTTCAAAAGACTTTCTCCATTGAATTACTTTTGTAACTTTGTCAAAAATCAACTGACCCAGACTTATAGCATATTAAGAAATAACACATATGACGTTATTAACACAAAGGATGGGAGAGGGAATGGCACTATATTGGATAAGGAAATAACAACAGAGATTAATGTGAAGAAATGAAGCATACCAGAAATATTAAATATGTTAATATAAAAGACTCTAATATATTTTTCTCCTTTCTCCCCTTAATTTTTTAAAAAGACATAAAATTGTGAACAACAATAAGTAAAACACTATTTTTGGGTTTATAATATATCAACATATGCAACAATAATAGCCCAAAGGAGAGAGAAAGGACTAAAGCTATATTGAAGCAGTTTCTATGTTTTAGTAGAATCAGGTTAGTATTAATGTGAAAGAAATTATGATTGGCTGGGTGCGGGGGCTTACGCCTGTAATCCTAGCATTCTGGGAGGCCGAGGTGGGAGGATCGCTTGAGGTCAGGAGTTTGAGACTAGCCTGAGCAAGAGTGAGACCCCATTTCTACTAAAAACAGAAAAAATTAACTGGGCACGGGGCAGGAGGATTGCTTTAGCCTAGGAGTTGGAGGTTGCAGAGAACTATGCTGATGCCTCTGCCCAGGAGACAGAGTGAGACTGTCTCAAAAAAAAAAATATTGTCATAAATTAAGATGAAATAGTAATTTCTAGTGCCATCACTAAGAAACTCAAAAACTATGGTAAAAAAACAAGAAAGAAATTAAAATGGTACACTAGAAAATGTCTATTTAATACCAAAAGAAGGTGGTGAAGGAGGATCAGAGGGAAAAAAAGACGTGATATATATCTCCTGTATTGATTTTTGAATCAACAACTTTGAGAGGAAAAAAAACTACACTGCCCTGATGATCATATCTTACAATTCTTATTCTTAACCCCTTTTCATGGTATAGAGTAGGAGTCAGCAAACCTTTTCTTAAAGGACCAAATAGTAAATATTTTAGGCTTTGTGGACCAAGTGGCAAAATTGAGGCTATATGTGGGTACTTCTATGACCATTAAAAATGTACCATTTAAAGATATAAAGACCATTCGTGACTCATGGACCATAAAAGAACAGGTGACTGTAGTTTACTTGGTATGAGACAAATGATAAAACAGTTTAATAAAAAGCAGGCAAATAGCAGGTACTTTTAAGAAATTAAGTTCCAGGGTCTACTTTAGTCCCAAGTGCCATATAATCTGCCACTGTATCTACAATAATAAGTACCAAAAATGATGATCTTGAGCTGTCAAGACAAGTTGAACTTTTGCTTAGTGCAATAGAGTTGTGTAATAAATTTTAGAAAAATATTTTTCAGAAACATATTTTAGAGTTTATATACCTAAAAGGGTTAGTTGTAGCCATATAGACTCCGTTATTAAGAAAGTCTCATTCATTTTGCTCAAGTACTCTACTATATATTGGGCATTAGTAAATTTTTTTTTAAGTTTTCACCCTGAAAATGGTTATAATCCAGTGGAGAAAAGACACTTAGACACGTAAATATAATATAGTGATCAGAGTGATGTAGGTTCGCACAAGGTAGGTACCATTGTGGGGTAAGATATGTAACTTTGCCTAGAAGTTGGGGAGAGGTGATAAGGAAGACTTAAGAGAGAAAACGATGCTTTGCTGACTCTTGAAAAGGAATTAAGATTTTTCCAAGTAGACATACTTTATTTACCCAGTAAATGTTGCTTGACAGTTATGCTTAAAAACTGAGTATTTACCATATTGTTGACTTAACTCTTTCAAAGTCGTTTTAGGATTAGTTTCGATATGAGGAAACAAACATAGAAACTCATTGTCTTCTCAAATCGTTATATTCATGTGGAAACTTAAATGATAGGTAGTAGGGAAGCAGCCTTTTATGACTACTGTTTAAACCAACCAGTTGCCACTCTATAACACATTGTGTAGTGATTCAGTGATATTTTAACAAGGACAATTTAGTTTCAGCTTTTCCAGAAGTTTATTGCTGGTTTAAATCGCTCTTAATGTCTCCAGTCTCTGCTACAGATAAAAAGCATTATAATTATTGTAAGAATATTTCAGAACAGAGGCTTTTTAGATTCTTTATAGATTCAATAGCTAATAGGATGGGTAAAGCATGACCATAAGCATTTTTACATTGAGTTGAGAAGTAGAACTTAAGGGAACAGATTACTCTTTTGCTAAGAGAATATAGTGTTATTTATGTATTCACTGGTAGAATGTTAATATACTAGTAAATCTCTTTTCAATTTCTGGAGAATTGGTTGGCTTAATTAAAAAAAACAACTAATCATTTTTTATTTACTTTTTATAAGAAAGCTCTTCAGGAGGTTACATTTTACTGAGTTATTGAACACAGGCTTCATTGAGTAGGTAATAGGATTTTTAGTTATGATAAGCAAAAGCTAATAATGCTTTGAAGACCTAGATATTAGATTTGGTAGATTATTTTCCACACCAAAAAACCAAAATCCTAACATTACCAGAAATTTTTTTTAAAGAAAGGTTTTATTTCTCTATATATTTTTCTCTTAGCTTTTATTGTATCAGAATACATATTGAGAACCATAAAAATATCTCTACTCAGATCTAAGAATTCTGATACTGGAAGAACTTAACAGAAATATTTAAAGTGAAACAGCTGCATACAGAAAAGTAATCATCGCAACTTATCTTTATTGGCATCGCTCTCTCTTGACTGCCCCCCCCCCAAAAAAAACTTAAAGAACTGTATGATAATGTGGGAATGATTTGGTGAAGTATGGTCAATGGAATATTATATAGCCATTTAAATGTAGCAGTTATTAACCCCATATAAAAACATGGGGAAAATGTTTATGATAGTCTATTTTTTAAAATAACAAACTTGAATACCAAATTGTTCTACTGTAAGATACCATGTTAGAAAATTGGAAAATGAACAAGCGTCCTTAGCCAATTTAGATGCAGCAAGTACTATTGATATACCATTTTATATGTTCCTAAATACAGCCTGATTCTCTCAGATATGAGGATCAGGAGAGATGGGTAAATGTTTTTGAGAAAGATTGAAAGTCAATAGATAGCTCTTATTTCCAGGATTTTCTATGTAAGAAGATAGCTTTAAATGTTTATATTTGAACCTTCTGACATTTCCTGAGTCAGCATTATGGATAAATATAATTGTCTGCCTCTTTCTCAAGATTTTACAATATTTGATCTTATCATCGAGTGACTGTGAATCCTAAATGCATTGTGACTTTATTTTCAGGATAAGGGACATCTTGAAGGCATCGCGAAAATTGCAAGGCGATCCAGATTTGCCAATGTCTTTCACTTTGGCCATAGTGGAGTCTGATTCTACAATAGTCTATTATAAACTTACTGATGGATTTATGCTGCCAGACCCTCAGGTCAGTTTTGAGGTAACTGACGGTAACCAGTGAAAAAAGAGGAAAATTATAACATGATTTTAAGTGTGAATCAAGCTAGTCATGGAACTGTTGCTTCCTTTGCCATATGACAAGTTCAAGAAAAAAATGGTTTGACTTTTGCACCTCAGAAAACTGGCTATATTTTTTTCAAAGTAACATGTTCCTAGTTACTTTTGCAAAAATAATTTGATTTCCTTACTCTAGGGACGATTTCATAGTTTCCCAGAGTATTTCATGAAATCATCATGCATTTAATTACTTAGTGAATAACTGAAGTGGAATGAAAAGGCTAATAATAGTTTTAACTAAAAAAACACTTCTTTAGGAAATGTTAAATTGGTTGACATTTTGAAAGGAACATTTTAATAAAATAAATGTGTTATATATGATTTCTTTACATACATTATTGGCATAATTAGGATAATTACATTAAATATCTCTATAATTTTGTTTTTAAATTCCATTTATTGTGGAAAATGTCCATCCTGATCTTTTCTTTTTTTTATATATTGCAGAATATTTCCCTAAGAAGATGACATCTATACTTCGTGATACATATTTTATTCATGCGAGATTGGATTTGAGACCGATCGGCCTGCTTCATCTTTCATTTCAGAGATAGTCAGGCTTGACTTAGGTTGACTCATGGAGATTGACTTTCCACTTCCATAAGAGTTTCTTTCTGAAGAATAAAACTTCCCCAGATAGAAGAATTTTTTTCCTTAAAAAATAAAGAGTAGTTGCTCTTAGAACTTTCTTATCTAGAGACAGTTTAATTACAGTTGTATACAGGTCTATGCCTAGGATGTGTTCAGGGGGGTGGAACCCGTATGCCGCTTCCGTCGTCCCACACCCGTAGCTTTGTTCATTGCTGCCACTGCTAGTCATTTTGGAGGCTGCCACCTCTTTCTCTTACTCATCTCTCCCAGTGCCTTTTGGCCGCTGCAGCTAGCTTGGAATGGCATTTCATACACACCTTGACACCTGGAGAATTTATCTCCACCTGCTTTTTCATCCCCAATAGAAAGTAAAAGATTTCTTTCATTTGGTTTTCCTGTTGCAATTACTGTTACTTCCCTCTTTGGTTGACTTTAAATCAAAACTAAAAATACGTTCATTCAGAGTGTAAACTTATGTGTCGAGAATAATAGGGACCAGAGAAGTGCTGTCTACAAGAGTATTAGGTATTCCTTTCCATTCTATCATCACCACCTTTATTATAGCTAAATATTACAAGAAAGATAGTGTAGGACACTGTCAGCCTTAAAAACGTCTTTATTAATTAGACCCATTTATTCTACTTTTGTTAATATCTTCCAATTAAGTTGTCCAAAGCATAAAAATTTTATGTCTAAAGATGTTTCAAGTGGCATTACTTTTAATAGCTCAAATCATAAACCACATAAAAGTTTAGGACAGGGCTCAGCAAACTTTTCCTATAGAGGGCAAGGAAATAAATACTTTAGGCTTTGCAGGCCTTCTTGTCCCTGTCATAGGGACAGCAGTCAACTGTCAGTGTCAACACTGCTGTTTGTAGCACAAGAGCAGCCGCAGACAATATATAAACAAATAGCCTTGGCTGTGTTCCAATAAAACTTTATTTACAAATGTGGGGCCATAATTTGCCATTCCCTGGTCTAGGAAATAGTCAATAAACGGATACATATGAATGGTACAACATATATTCCTGAAAAATTAGTAATGAATAATATTAAATACATGAGAAAATGTTATATTACATAAAAATTGCAAGATACAAAAGTATATGAATGGGTATAATCATGGCTGCAAATAACACCATGCATGTAATAAAAAGATGACAAAGTAAATCAAAGTAAACTACTAACTGTGCTTATAGTGGGATGGCAGAGCAGTAAGTGGATGATTTTGTCTTTCCTCAATATTTCAGTTTTTGTATTACTTTTATAATAAAAACATCTTAAAATGTGTCTTGAAATTTATATTAGTTATCTGTCATTGCATAATAATATTGCACAAACTTAGCTACTTAAAACAGCACACATTTATTATCTCGTAGTTTTTGTGTGTAAGGAGTCTAAGCACAAATTAGTTGAGTCCTCTGTAAGGCTGCAGTCAAGGTGTCGTCCTGGGCTGCAGTCTCCTCTGAGGCTTGACTGGGGAAGGATCTGCTTTCTCACCCATGTGGTTATTAGCAGCCTTCAGTTCCTTGAGAGGGCTCAATTCCTAACAGGCTGTTGGTGGGAGGCCACCCTCAGCTCTTTGCCACGTGAACCTTCCCAACACAACTGATTGCTTTCTCCAAGCCAGCAAGGGAGAGAGTCTCAGAAAGATGGACCCTTATAATCTTATGTAACGTAATCATACACATCTTGTCACCTTTGCCATATTCTATTGGTTAGAAGCAAGTCACAGGTCCCGCCTATGCACTATGGTTTCATGGCTGATTAGGAAACAGCAGTAACAAGAATGGAAAAATGACAAAAAAAGTAATAGTACAAAGTGGCATGAAGCATTATTCTTGGTCTGTAGTCATTCTTGACTCCTTTGACAGTATTTGAATTTTGCTTTTATTCTTGATGGAAGGTCTCTGCACTTCCTTCAGCCTTCCTCTGCTCGCCCAGAAGACTTGAAGATGCCCCTATTCAGAACAATATGGTTTCCGTGACTCTAGTGACCAATTTGCAGATCTAAGAATCCTAAAACAATTTATGATAAATTCTTAGGGTCTCTTGATGTCTTAAGATTTTTCGTTTGATTCATCTTGAGGCCTTTTATCACAGTACTAGAAAAAGAGCATTTTCAGAGAGAAACGTAAGGCTTAATGAATGTCAGATTTGTGTGTCAGATCTGGTAATCAGTGTGCCCCTAAAGACTACAAAACCAGAAGTGTGTTTGGGCGTTGACTGTGAAAAGCACTTTCTTAAATCTTTGACACTGGGACTCAATCTCACTGTATGTCCTGGGATGTTTATTTCAGAATGTTCGTTGTGTGCTTAACCTAAGGTGTTGTGTCCAAAGCCAGCCAGATACCTGCTAACATGAATCATAGTTGAGAACAGTTTGGAAAGGGAGGCAACCTAGCTGTGTCAACAAAGTGATTTGTTTAATCACAATCAACAAAGTGATTTGTTTAAGTAATTTTGTAATTGAGTTTACATCTTCTCCCTTCATAGACTATTGTTCTTAAGGACTATTTGTTCTTAAGGAACAAGATTTTGTTTAATAATCTTTCCATCCTATCGCTTTCCACAAGTAACTGGCATATAGTAGTTATTCAATAAATATTTGGCAAATGAATGAATGCTGACTATAGACTTGTCTGATTATAGAGTGGCTTACTTTTTGCCTCGAGGCAAACAAAAATAATCCATTTGGACACCAGAGGGCACTGCTAGATAACCACAGTATTTTTAGAAACTAGGACTTGATTAGCTCGAGAAATGGTACTCTTGAAAATTTATTTTCAATCTGTAGGAAATAGCATAAATAAAAATATAAATAAGTTTTATGTGCTCACACTCCCTTTTTCTTTCTGGCATGCCTCTAAAATTATACTCTGCTGACATTAAATATGTGACTTGATTCATGCTTTGCTCAAAGTGTAGATCTATATTTAAAAGCCTGTTTGGGGCTGGAGTGGGTGGGGTGGCGTATTTTTTATTAGACTATGGTTTTGTTCTTATCTATCTGAAATTATGCTATTTCATTTTTTTCCTTGTAAAAGCCTGATTTATTAAATAAATTTCAAAATCCAATTACATAGAAAGAGACCCCAGCTCTGAAAGTCTCACTGAACTGGCTACATACTGGCAGTGAACGCCATAAATCGCTGCTGTAGTACATACAGGTTTACCTCATTTCCTTGCACTTTATTGTGCTTTGCAGATATTGTGGTTTTCACAAATTGAAGATTTGTCACAACCCTGTATCGAGCAAGTCTGTTCATGCCGTTTTTTCCAACAGCATGTGCTCACTTCATGTTTCTCTGTCATAGTTTGGTAATTCTTGCAATATTGCAGACTTTTTCATGATGGCTATATCTGTTATAGTGATGTGTGATTATTGATATTTGATGTTACTATTGTAATTGTGTTGGGATGCCAGGGAACTGCGCCTGTATAAGACAGCAAACTTAATTGATATGTGTGTTCTGACTGCTCCAACTATCTTTTGCCCTGTCTCTCTCCCTCTCCTTGAACCTCCCTATTCTTTGAGACACAACAATATTGAAATTAGGCCAACTAATAACCCTATGGTGGCCATTAAGCCTTCAAGCAAAAGGAAGAGTCACAGGTCTTTCACTTTAAATGAAAAGCTGGAAATGTTCACGCTTAGTGAGGAAGGCATTGTCAAAAACTGAGACAGGCCAAAAGCTAGACTTCTTGCACCAAACAGCCAAATTGTGACTGCAAAAGAAAAGTTATTGAAGGAAATTAAAATTGCTACTCCGGTAAACACAAGAATGATAAGAAAGGGAAACAGCCATATTGCTGATTCGGAGAAAGTTTTAGAGACCTGGATAGAAGATCGAACCATCCACAACATTCCCTTAAGCCAAGTCCAGAGCAAGGCCCTGACTCTCTTTAATTCTGTGAAGGCTGAGGGAGGAGAGGAAGCTGCAGAAGAAAACTTTGAAGGTAGCAGAGGTTGGTTCACAGGGTTTAAGGAAAGAAGCCGTTTCTGTAACATTAAAGTGCAAGGTGAAGAGGTGCTTAGGTGGAAGGTGCAGCAAATTTGCTAGAAGATCTGGCTCAGATAATTGATAAAGGTGGCTACACTGTTAAACAACAGATTTTCAATGTAGACAAAACAGCCTTATATTAAAAGAAGATGTTATCTAGGACTTTTGCAGCTAGAGAGTAGAAGTCAATGCCTACCTTCAAAGCTTCAGGGGACAGACTGACTCTTGTTATGGGCTAATGCAGCTGGTGACTTTATGTTGAAGCCAGTGCTCATTTACCATTCCCCAAATCCTAGGGTCCTTAAGAATTCTGCTAAATCTACTCTGCCTCATGTTCTGTAAATGGAACAACAAG
>CAUYSK010079329.1:0-20999 GCA_963575035.1 Avahi laniger | reverse complement strand
ATTGATTGAGACAGAGTTTTGCTCTGTTGCCCTGGCTAGAGTGAGTGCCGTGGCTTCAGCCTAGCTCACAGCAACCTCAGACTCCTGGGCTCAAGCGATCCTCCTGCCTCAGCCTCCCGAGTAGCTGGGACTACAGGCATGTGCCACCATGCCTGGCTAATTTTTTCTACTTTTAGTAGAGACAGGATCTTGCTCTTGCTCAAGCTGGTCTTGAACTTCTGAGCTAAAGTGATCATCCCACCCCGGCCTACCAGAGTGCTAGGATTACAGGTGTGAGCCACTGCACTCGGCCAGTCCTATGTATTTTATTTCCTCAATCTTTGTCCTGTCTCTTCCCTTTTCTCTATTCCTACCATCACCACCTCATTCTGAGTCTTATTGTTAATACCTTCATGGTTAGTCACATTCAACTCAAATATATTTTCCATGTTGCCTGCAAAATAATCCTTCTAAAACATAAATCTGATCATGTCTTTTTCCTGCTTAAGATTCTTCAGTGGCTCCCTATCATCTATCATAACGCTTCCTATCACCTATCATAAACTCAGAGAGCCTTTGCTTAATATAGACAGATCACCCTTGTCTGCCTATCCCCAGTCAGCCTACCTCTCTAAACACTTTCATCATACAATCTGAATTGGTAGTAAGTGCCTAAAAATGCCATGCTGTTTCTTTTTTTAATTTTTTTGTCTTTTTAAAATTTTGTTTTTTAATTTTTTTATACCAACAAGAATGAGCTTCAACCATACTGTTTCTTATCACAAGGATTTCACATATGCTATTTCCTCTGCCAGAAATCACCTTTCCCCATTTCCGTTCATATTTGTGCTTTATGTGTTGTTTGTTAAAATCAGATTGTTTCCTCCTCCAGGGAGCCTCCCCTAATTCCTCCAATTATACATACCCTATGTGCTGCCTTGAACATTGGCTTATTTTGTACTTGTGACATTATAATATTAATAGTTTTGTTTACTTGTTTCCCGTGCTAGAAGGTTAACTCCTTGAGGGCAGAGACTCTCTTATTTAACTCTAGGTCTTTAGCATGGTGCTTGGCACATAAGTAGTTGCTTAGCAGATATTGGTTAAATTGAATTAAATAACAATTGTGAAATTGTAGGTGCTTGTACTGTGGTGAAAGAATTTCAGGCATCAGTGATATGGGAAATAATTTTTGAGCAGATAAGGGCAGAGGAAAAGAGGAGGAATGAGGACCTGAAATCACCACCCGGTTTACCTCTCTTAATGTCGGGCATGTGTAAATTAGTCATATAAATATTAACATTTCTGTAGATGTTTTCGTTTAGACGTTTATTCTATCTCCATTATGGTTTGCAAGCAACCTCAGAGCAGTGCCAAGTATGGACTTCTGCAGAGCAGAGAGAGAAGGTAGGAAATAAATGCCCTCAATTTGCTGAGAGATGTAATATGGAGTACACCTGGAGTTAGCTTTTAGGTGGTAACAAGTGGAGGGCTAAGATATGCCCAATTTTCCTGAAAAGAGAGACTGAGAAGTCATCTTTGTTTACTTCATTCTAGTTGCTTGCTGCTTTCCTGGTACCATATACAGTGCTCAGTGAGCACTCAATTGTGTGTGGCATCAACTGAAACTATCAGTGGCGCAAGTGGCATGGCTGCGTTCTAGGTTCTTGGTACTATTGTTGGAACCCCACCCTCCAGACATCACCTTCTATTTTCGCGGAAAACCCCGACTTATTCAGGTCACCGGGCTTGGGCCTATCACTGTAGGATCCTAGCTTGCTGGGCAGTGCCCACTGCTGATTGATACACGTTAGGAGACAATTTCTTGGGTTGCGGAGCGGCGATTGGCCGAGCCTGCCTGTGGTGCTTCCCTGGGTGTTGGGTGGTGCGTACTGCAGATGCAGGTTCCGGGGCAGCCACAAACACCACCCGGAAGCCTGAATGAGGCCTCCGCTCTACAGGACGCGAGGCAGTCAGCGTGGCCACTATTCAGGGCGCAGGGCTCGGAGCCGGGGCGGCGTGCGCGTGCGTGCGTGCGCGCGCGTGCGCGGCGCCGCTGTCTGTGGGTTGGCTGGTTATTTTGCAAGCGGGAGGGGCTGTGCGCGCTTCTGCCTCCGGCCTCTGTTCCCCACCCCCCTTTCCCGGTCCCAGTCTCTCCTTCGGAAAGATGTCGGACACGGCAGTCGCTGACACTCGGCGCCTTAACTCCAAGCCGCAGGACCTGACCGACGCTTACGGGCCGCCAAGTAACTTCCTGGAGATCGACATCTTTAATCCTCAGACGGTGGGCGTGGGCCGCGCGCGCTTCACCACCTATGAGGTTCGCATGCGGGTGAGTCACGGGGTGAGGGAGACAGCTGAGGGAGGACGGGGCGGCGCGGGGCGGGGAGGGGGCTGCCATGGGGACAACTAACGGCGGAGAAGCAGCTTGAAGGGGTCATTTGGGGGTTAGGGACTTAATAGGTTTGGAGAGAGTTCTGCAGATTCGGTTCGTGGCCCGAGGATGCAGAAAACTCCATCGGACGGGGGTGAGGGAAAACAGAACCCATGAGGAAGAAGTGAAGCATGGCTGGATAGGGTGGGGAGGATGGAAAAAGATTAGAGTGAGGAATTCAGGGAGATAGGAATCATGACTGTAGCGACAGAAGGAAGAAGGGAGGGTGGAAGAGGGCTGGGGGATGGAAAGCCAAGGCGATATATCCATATATCGCTGGGTCTCATAACTGAACTAGGTTGTGGGAAGTCAGTCTGAAGAGGGAGGGTAGGAAGGCTGGGCTTCTTCCTAATGAGGTCTCCCTGGGATGATGGAGTTAAGCAAAGCCTTCGGTTAAAGGAAACACAGACTCCAGGAAAGGGAGACAGTGGGCTTGTAGGAGCAGAAATAAGAAAGGGAGTCTCCTTGAGACTGAGTGCTTCTCTGACTTGTGTAGGAGTCGCCTCTGAAGGACAGAAGTGTTTTATGTTTAAGTTTTCTCAGGCACTACATGCTGCGTCTCAGCATGAAACCTTGCCCTGCGATTGGTGGATTGCCAGTCACTGCTGTCATCCTGTGCTGATCCTTTAGATTTGAAGTATCCAGAATGTTTACTTTAATATTTATTAGCTCTCATTTGGTTTCTCTGTATATGAATGCCTATTTTTTCTTTCTGTCCTAGATTAACCTTTTGGATTCTGACCTTGGTTTGTAGTTACTTTAATAAATGACATTTCAGGACTGCCCAGGAGTGGCTTCTTCCAGCATGCATTACAGAGGACTTTATTCTGTAGTGCTTAGTCCACAATACAAGGATAAAATGTGCAGATGGAGTACATGGTTTGCAGGTTCTTCTGCCCAGTTGAGGTAGTTATAGGCGAAAAGTTTGAGAACCATTTTCTAGTTTTCCTTATGTTTTCAGACTAGAAGGTCAGAGTGTTCTCATGGACAGCATCCTGCTCAAACAGCATTGAAGACCTAAAAGAGTGTATGTGCTTTCATTTTTGAAGGAATGAACTGAATAAGAAAATGTGGTCTCCTACCAGGGCTTTGAAATCTAATTGAGAAATGATGATCTCCAAATTCCAAGTTTGGCAAAGTCCAAACTGAAGAAAGAAAAGTGAATACCAAAAAATGAGAAACACTTGTCTATATAAAAACTATTTGAAATCATCTCTTTGGGGAAGAATCATATTTAGGTCCTTCAAAATATGATGCAGGCAGGGACTTGTCAGTGGTAGAGAACTAATTACCTGAGGGAGCCTGGGCATAACTTGTTCAGTGTAACGGCTCTCCGCTCTAAGGTTTTGGAGTCATTCAATGCATTACCCGAGAGCCTTACGTATTATGTACGAAATAGCTCTCTACTTCAGGTATTCTAATAACAATAGGGACTGTTCACTTAGTGCCTACTATGTGTCAGGCACTGAACCAGATTTTAGTTTCTATCTTAATCCTTACAAAAACTCCATTTTACAAATGGGAAATTGAGGAGGAATGTAGTTTAAGTAACTTGCCCAAGTACATGTAAAATGGGGCTGGGATTTGAACCCAGGTCGGTCTGACTCTTTCGACTACACTTTAGTCCCTTTGACAAGGCTTAGTTGCAAAACTTTAGTGTGCAAAATTTTTCTACCTGCTAACTTTTTCATTAGTCCCTTCCACAATTTCAAACTGTATAATGATAATGAAGTTGATGGTGGTTCCTAGTTCTGTGGGTTTGAGTTAATTTGTGTTGTTTATGTTAATTTGTATGGTTGTATCAGCTTTTAATGTTTTTGTTGAACTCTGTTTTGGAGTTAAAATCATTGGTAAAATCATTTGGTTTTAAATTGCTATTTTAAGTGATTGATCATGGTATGCATTATAGGGAGCATGAGACTTAGAGAATGGGCTGTGGCAGTTAGGCACAGCCCATCCTACTATACTATATACATAGTATAGTAGAAGCAGATGGCACTGACTTTTTTTCTTTGTATAATAGCTAAATATCTCTGAAACTGTTTTCTTTCATTTTGCTCAGGAAGGAATCTCCCCTTCCCTGCAATAGGGAGTCTAGAGAGGTGTTATGGTGACCTTACATGACGTGGAACTTCTTAAACATAATTTGGCCTGTGGAATTGAACGTTGCTTCTTTCTCTCCTTTCACTTGACTTTGTGTTGATCAGAGCCAAAGGACTCTCAATATCCTGTACTGCACAATCCTGGCTTCCTCATATGATTTGTTGGTTGGAGCCAGGAGACTATCCTAGTATGTCGTAGCCCCTTCCTTAGATGGGTAGGTGCTGAGATGAAAGGCCATTATTGTCACCATGGGGGGGGGTAGGGAAAGACTAGCATTTTTATGAGTCAAAGGAGGAAGTCCACAAAATGACAGTGGGTGTCTTGAAGAATCTACTCACCATTTTTTTCTTTTATTTGATCCTTTGTTGGTTTCTGTGTAAGTTTACTAGTTAAGGTTCTACAGTTTGGGGATTGCAGTATCTGTAATGAACTCTGACAGAAACCTAAAATCATGTGAGACCGAAGAGCTTTTTCTTGCAAGATTCTGAGAATTTTTTCTATAATGGTTTATTTTGGTTAGTTAATACATGCACATGGTACAAAATTCAAAAGGTACAAAAAGGTATACTGTAAAAACTAAGTCTCCCTCCCTCCTCTGCCCTCCAGAGGTTCCCCTTTCTGAAGAAACCACTGTTTCCAGTTTCTTATTTATTCTTTTATAGAATGGTTTAGGTAATAAAATATTACTTTACATGTATCTCTCTCCATTTCAACCCATTGACATTACTTGGACTTGATGTTCATGGGTAGAGTTGTAACTAATGTAAGTTGGCCAGTTATTTGGCTTTTGATGACCTATATCAGAACTGTATTCTGAAAAACAATTTCCAGATTCCAGGTCTATAAAGCATGATGTAGTGAGGACTGTGTGAAGCTCTAGCAGAGCTCCAAGATCCTTTTTTCCTGCCAAGAGTGGAGAAAGGAGAGAACTAGTTCCTTTTATTACCCATATACTGATCTGAATTGACTAGCAGGAAATATGGTCAATAATAGTACGTGTGGTTGGCCATTTCTGCTTAGAACTTGTAAACAGAAGTGAAGATCAGGACTTTGTCAGGGGGTTCATGTTGCCACTAGAGCCTTGGGAATTTTCTCAGTGATTAAGATATGGGAATCAGCTGATTTATATCAGGGAACAAGCTATGGTAAGCCAACTTATGTAATGGCTATTTTGTCTGCATTTTCTAGATAAGGAGAGGATAAACAGATACATAAGGTTTCAAGTAATTGAGTCTTTATTGAGTAACTTGCATATTTTGCATTTTAGAAGATGCAGAAGTAGTCATGGTTCCTAATCTTAATGAGATTGTAATGTAGTTAGGTGGACAAAACAACATAATGCATAAAATAATAGTGTGTTGTACAATACCAAAGTATAAAAGTCACAGGAGTTCAGAGAGGAGGGAGACCAATAAATCCAGTTGGTGTTGTCAGGAGATTTTCCTGTATGAAGTGAAACTTGAGTGAGGACTTATAGAATGGAAAGGATTTGGACAGGAAGATCAGAGGAAGGCATGCCTTGGACATGCCTTTTCTTCTTTACAGAGAACTTAAATTCACTTTTTAATGGAAAATGTGATATATGCACATGATGAATTCAAATTGTACAAGGAAAAATGTGACTCACCCCATTCCAAAGTCAATCACTATTTATCTTTTCATAAATATTTTATTCATTAATATAAATTTATACATATATTTCTTTTTAATCACAAATAGAGACAAGCTACTGTTCTGTACCTTGATTTTACCACTTAATATCTTTCCATACTGGCATATAGGTCTTTCACATTCTTTTCATAGTTGTGTTGCATTCCACTACACAGGTGTACCGTATTCATTTAACCAATTGCAGTTAAAACTCTTGTGTATACATATTTACATACAAGTCTATCTGTAGGATAAATTCTAAGCAGCAACTGATCACCAACTGTGACAAGGTTGGATGTGGTAAAGGTTGGTATTCACTCAGTGGTGTTTTGAAAGAGTATGGAAGCATGGTCCATAGGAGCTATTTCTTCACTGGGTGAAGTGGTTCTGACAAGTGGCCACCACAGGTTGAACATTACTTGCTGTCTCTCTTCTTTCATTCTTCCTCCCTGTAGACAAACCTACCTATCTTCAAGCTGAAAGAGTCCTGTGTACGGCGGCGCTACAGTGACTTTGAGTGGCTGAAGAATGAGCTGGAACGAGATAGTAAGGTATGGCCCCATTCTCTGTGTGGTGCCCTTGGAGGAGAAGATCTACATAGGCTAAGAAGACATACTCTTAGAGTCTACAAAATCTCAAAGGGAATGGAAAGGAAAGAGTGAACACATTCTTATCGGCCAAATCTCAATATGTTGGATCTGAGGGATAACCTTTGAAACTTGAAAGTGGTAAATTCGGAACAAATTTTTTTTTTAATTATTACTTTTACTACTAGTTACTTTTAGTAGCTAGTAAAGTTGTACAACTTAACTCCTATAGGTGCTAAGAATGGGAAGTATGGTGTTGGAAAAGTCCTAGCTAAATTCTTGGATGGTAGTGGATGGGAAAGAAATGATTATTTGGAGTTTATTTCCTTTCTTTTGAGATGGTAAACCTCTCCTCCCACAGAAACAGAGTTGGATTAATTATTTGATCTGAGTCATCCTGACTGTTATTATGGTCTTAGTTCTTGCAAGTTGCTGGCTGTGGGACAGGATGGGCCCTATGCCTAATAAGAAATGAGGTATACAGAGCTTTACCATCTTGTTCCCACTCTGTCTCTCTCCCATGTGGCTGATATTTTGTGTCTGCTTGCAGATTGTAGTACCACCACTGCCTGGGAAAGCCTTGAAGCGGCAGCTCCCTTTCCGAGGAGATGAAGGGATCTTTGAAGAGTCTTTCATTGAAGAAAGGAGACAGGGCCTTGAACAGTTTATTAACAAGTAAGCCAAGTTCCTGGGGGCTCTGCTTGCTACTTTTGCCATCATGGTCCTTCTTTATGTTTTGTCTACCTCATCTTTTGTAATGGGTACTATGATGTGATCCCAACTGTGTGGTGGTAAAATTCCATTCCTTTGAGCAGAATTCTGATCCTGTACGTTAGGGCCTAAGAAAGCACTACATGTTGGCTGTATCTAGGGATTTCCCTACCTTGCCCCTCTATGGCCCCTTTCCCTCTACAATATTAAGGTTGAGGTGGTACCCTACTGCTGTCCTCCAGTGGCTTGAACCTTAGGGCAAATCTTGCCCTTCCTCCCCTGTCCACACTCCCATCCCTCTGCTAATTCTCTCTGACTCCAAATACTACTGATAACCATCTTGGTCTCTTTCTAGAATTGCTGGGCACCCACTGGCTCAGAATGAACGCTGCCTACACATGTTCCTGCAGGAGGAGGCAATTGACAGGAACTACGTCCCTGGGAAGGTGCGCCAGTAGGAGCCCCTCTCACCACTTGCCCTCTACTTTCCTGCTGAAATGACCTTGGTTTTTACACTAAGCCTCTCTCTCTTTTTGATCTGAAGTTGGCTGCCCATCCCCTGGCCTCATAGACTGTCTGGCATTGTGCTCCTTGGTACCTGACTACACCGTGTGGGCACTCTGCTAGGATCCTCTTCTCTGAGGAAAGGTGGGAAACCACAGTCAGATGCCCTTTGCTTGGGGTTGAGGGGTGGGTGGGGGGATTGGACTGGAAGGCAATTTCTTGGGCATTTACCTTTGCCAGAAGACTAACCATGGGGGGAGGGGATCTTGTGCTGGTAAGGCACTTGGATACATACTGATGCTGCAAGTCCAGGGGATTTTTCTTACTCTTAGGTTTAACCAGGAACACTGAGCAGGGAAAAACCCTGCCTTTCCTGCCTGCATGTACTTTTTCCTTTTTGGAAAGGTGATAGAGAACTAGAAGCTCTCCTTTTTTTTTTCTCTAGGCCTGCTCCCAGTTTTCTCAACAGTTTCTTTTGTTCCTTTCTCTCTCCCTTGTTGCTTTTCATGGCAGTAATCCTCCTAGAGTCCAAGCATTCTGTTGTGTGGGTTTTCTGGGCCCATCATCATGGCTGCTTCAGAGTCAGAAGAAAGCCATAGGGCAGTAGGGGAGCTCCTATTGCCTAGCCCCTCTCCTTTTGTGGCTTCCCATTCTGGCTACCCACTCACAAGTAGGTGAGTTAATAGGGGTCAGCAGTTCCCTCTCCCCAAGCCCTTGCTACTTTATGGGTTGGCTTTGCAGGTTTGGTGGCTTGATGGGTGGGGGTAACTCACCACTACCAGGTAGCTCTGTGAAGGGTGGGAGTTGATTATGTTCTAGGTTCCTCCCAATGATAGGGAAGGGCATCACCACTCTCTTCCTTCCATTCTCCTTTCCCCCTATCCCATTTAGTGCTGCCACTGGGCAGAAGCACACAGACAAACCACACAGTCTCTGACTTCTCACTAAGCACTTTGAGCTGTCGAATGGGGCTCTGGGGCAAGAGTTGTCGCTGCTCTCCCCAGCTTGGTCACAGGGTTATTGAACTGCCTGCACTTGTTTCCCATGCAACTCCAGCATTTTCCCCATAAGTTGAACTAGGGATAGCAGCTGGATGTGAATTTCCTAAATCTTAGGGTCTGAAACAGCTTCTTGAGGCTGGCAGCTGTCCTGAGCTTCTGTCTGGGAGGTGGTGGTTTGTTTGTTGGGGCCTGATTTCTGTCCCAAGTGGTGGGATGAGAGCAAGTTAACTCTGGTGCCAGGTGAAAGTGGGGGCTCTTTGCTTAGACTCCCTATCATGGAAGGATTGGAGTTTTCTATACAAGGCCTTGGGGAAAAGGATTGCTGATTCTGACATGACCCTGATCAGAGAGATTAGGGTTGGATTTTGACATGGATTTGGAGCCTATCTAAATGTCAAAGTTCCCTGAGACAGCTCTCCAGCTGCTGAGCCTGTGCCAGGGGCCGAGCAGCCCCTAGAGAGAGGCTCTGCTCCCTTTCCCACCTCGCCAATGTTGGTGTTGTTGCTGCCTTTTTGATTTGTATCCTCTGTTATAGACTTTTTAAAAAAAAAAGGTTCCTTCTTTCATTGTGCACAAGTGCTGAGAGTCTGAGGCCCCATTTCTGCTATGTATATATCCTGACTCGGGGCTTTTTTTCAGCAAACTGTTGATTCTTCTGTCAGACAATGTCATACTCGACTCTGTTCATATTAAACCACTGTGAAGCAAGCCTCTGTTTTCCTGCTTAAGTTGTATATTTAGTATTTTTTAGTGTCTAGAATATACTGTGCATAAATCATACAACATGGCCAATGTCCGGAGGTAATAAGTTTTGTATTAAAATTTTTTTTTCTTGTTTTCTCAGGGGAAAATTTAAATTTTTTTAGAAAGCAGAATTCTAACTGCTTGTAGTGATATTTACCTATCCTTCTAGGAACTTACAACTGACTTTGTCACAGAGGTAACATATCTGCTTGCAGGAAATAGCCATAGGCTCAGTACCTGTGGTTTGGGTCAGATTTAGCAGATTTGGTTTTTAAGCTTGTGGGTTTATACTAATTTGGGCAGAATATATTTATAGTATATATGTGTATGTGTGCATGCATATGTAATATGTGTATATAAAAACACATGCATGTGCTCATCATCTGACACACCCACACACACCATCAACAAACACTGTTTTTTTCATAGACTTTTTACCTCAATTGAGACTTGTCCTCCCAAAATTCGATGCAGGCAGAAAGGTGGGTAAATTCTGAGAACTTTGGATGGGTGGATATTTTCACTGGACCAATTTGTTCTGAAATGGTTTTCTCACACAGAGTATGTTTGGGGAAGGGTTGGAGTGAGGGGTGATAGGAGTGTTGGTCATTTGGAAAGTCACAGCTAGTTTTAATGTAGTTCAGCATGGAAAGAAGGCATAGAAAGTGATGTGTTCAAAACATTAGGAAATTAAGGTGGCTTAGTATTTGGTTCTAAGTAGAAGAGTGAGGGCTGAATTGAAGAAGTTAAGTTTTTGGTAGTTGAGGCATGAGATGACTGATGACTAAAGACATCTGAGGGCTAGGGAAGAATAGATATTTCTGTGAGGATGGGGAAAGGAAGAGTAAAGAGAGAGAGATGCAAGGCAGCAGTGTTAGAGAAGGAACTGGAGAATAACTAGAAAAAGCAGCAATAATGTATCAACAAAATTTTGGACAGATGACATTCATTTAACAAGTGCTAATAGTATTCTGTGTGCCCAGATAAAGCTGGGCTGGTGGTGTGATAGGGTGGTTGTAGTGTAAGTAAAATATGATCATATTACATTACTTTTCTTCATAGACCTTAGACTTCTGTTCAAGAGATTTCTACACAAAATAAAAAAATTGCTAGAGATTTAGAGGTTCAGGCACATCTGGTTAGTTGTCTACTCTTTTTTCTTTTCCTTTTCCTTTTTTTTTTAAAATATCAGGCTGGGTAAATTCCCTCTCTTTGAAGTCAGTGGGCCATTTTAGCACAGAAACTGAGTTCCACAAGAACCCTAAATCTAAGCCTTCTTACCCATCAACACTGAGGAGAAGCATACTTTTCTTTTATAAGGAATTCAAGTTTATACATGTATCTGAGTGTTTACTGCTAATTAATCCCCTTTATCTATAGCACAGAAAGGGCTTAACCTTACACTGGAACCTGGGGGGAAGAGACTAACAAAAAATTTTGAACATAGCTAGACCCAAAAGAAGTCTAAATCTTCACATTCCAAAGATGCCTTATCTACACTTTGACCCATTCTTTGAGACAAGGAGTTGAGCTAGTAAAGGTAGGAGAGGTGGACAACATTCAGGCCTTCTGGAGTTTTTGTTTGATAGCTATCCTAGGTGAGCATACTTCTATGTTGAATATATGCTGTAATAATTTAAGTAAAATTACTTTCTGCTGTGGAAATGTAGATCAGCTGCTCACCAAAGTAGGTTTTTCTTCATATTCTTGAAGACCATTGAGTCACCTCCCGTATTCTCTTCTTAGAGACACAATAACAATTCTAATTTTTTCTTTCTTGGCTCATTTTTAACCCTTTTATCTTTATTATTAAATCTCTTCAAGGTCCTCACATGTCCCTAAGTCTAAAACTGGATACCACTTTAATTATAGCCTGAAGGATAGGTGGTTGTTATTCCATTTGTACATTGTAGCATTCAAGTTTACTTTTAAAATACAAACTCTTTGTGACTAATTTAGCTTGTGGTTGTCTGTCACTCCCTTCCTGATCACCCACCACCCTTTATTCCTCTTATCTTTTTTTTTTTGCTTTGCTTGTACAAAAACCAATTAATTATTCCCTGTTTTGATTTTATTTCTTCTCTCCATCCCCTCCATCTCTCTATTATGCATTTAAGAAAAGAGAACTCATTCCCTATAAAAGATACAAACTGGGGGTAATTATCAACATCACAAAAGGATTCCTTATTTATTATTATTATTATTATTTTCAGAGATAGGGCTTTGCTCTGTTGCCCAGGCTGGAGTGCAATGGCCCAATCATAGCTCAGTGCAACTTCAAAACCCCAGGCTTAAGCAATTCTCCTGCCTCGGCCTCCCAAGTAACTAGGACTACAGGTGTGTGCTACCACGCCTGGCTAATATTTTAAAAAAATTTTTGTGGAGACGAGGGCTTGCTATGTTGCCCAAGCTGGTCTTGAACTCCTGTCCTCAAGCAGTCCTCCTTCCTCAGCCTCCTAAAGTGCTGGGATTACAGGCGTGAGCCACCAGGCCTGGCCCAAAAGGATTCTTTATTTTATTTTATTTTTTTTTTTGAGACAGTCTCACTCTGTTGCCTGGGCTAGCGTGCTGTGGCGTCAGCCTAGCTCAACAGCAACCTCCAACTCCTGGGCTCAAGCGATCCTCCTGCCTCAGCCTCCCAAGTAGCTGGGACTACACGCATGAGCCACCATGCCTGGCTAATTTTTTCTACATATATTTTTAGTTGTCCGGCTAATTTCTTTCTTTTTTTTTTTAGTGGAGACGGGGTCTTGCTCTCGCTCAGGCTGGTCTCGACCTTCTGACCTGGAGCGATCCTTCCACCTCAGCCTCCCAGAGTACTAGGATTATAGGCATGAGCCACCGCGCCTGGCCCCAAAAGGATTCTTTAAATCACCATAGGCTTCCTTCCATCTGTCTGTCTATCTATGCATTTAAGAACAGAAAATTCATTCCTTATAAAACAGACAAATGGAGTAATTATCAACATCACAGAAAAGTATTCTTTAAATCACTGCAGGCTTCCTTTAAATAGGTGTTTCCTATGGTGGTTTTAAGTGTTTATATGTAGGTTATCAACTACTTGATATAGAGAAACTAAAGGCAAAGTGTTAAGAGGCACTGCCAATTGAAGAACAGTTAGAAATTAGAATAAAACAATAGTTCTTAAACAATAAAATACAATTAGAGTCACAGAAATTTTATTTATTACTTTTCAAGAAAATGTTATATTAGTATACCAATAATGTTTTCTATCTAGATACAATCAACTTTTCATCATCTGTGCTAATTTTGTTATACATTTTTGTTCTAAAATTTAAATACAGAGGTGTCTAATATTCATAAGATTTAAAAATATTTTATATGTCATCATATTGAAGACTCAGGAAGATCTGAAAAGAAGTAGAAAGACTGCTAGGCCTGGAATAGAAACCTAACTTAAGGAGCTTGCTATATAGCTGGCTATAGGTCCTTAGTTGAATTGCCTCACTATTTTGGGCCTGTTTTCTGAACTATAAAATGAGAGGATTTGACTAAATGATCTCTGAGGTATCGTAAATCTCTAATTTTTATGATTTACCACCCTTGCTAAGGAGTTGAGTAAACCCTGAAAGTGATGCCACCAAAAAATTGAAAGCACAATTTTTCCTGAGTACAATGGAGTTTACTATAGTGTAGTTAGTTTTCTCTTCCAGAAATGAATGACTCTTCACTTGTCCTGATTAGATTTTGTTTTTCCACATCCTGTTGTATCAACTCACGAGTGTCCCATTGAAACTTGATGTTGATTTGGTTTACAGTTGCCCTAATCTTATTGTTGGTCTTCTAGCTGAAATCTTTAAATGAAATAGTCACCTCATACGTATGTGGAGTTATTCTTATTTAAAAAATATAAATTATAACTTTGTTGATTGTTTTGATTACAAAAGTGCCTATTTTGTTAAAGTGTTTTATTGTGGTGATAAAAATTCAAAAGTCATTAATGTTAGTTGACAAAATTCGAACAAAACAAAAATGTGTAAAGTAAAAAGTGAAAGATTTTTCCTTAGTCCCCCTCCCTACTCTCATTCTCCAAGAATAACTTTTAATTTGGTGTGTCTTCTCAGACCGTTTTCTCTGTGTGTGTATTAATATACACATATATACATGTATGATACTCACACACTTGTATACAGTTTTTAAACAAAATGGGATATTATGTGTACTATTTTGCAATTTAATTTTTTCACTTTGCAATGTATTCTGAACTTCCTCACATTAATACGTGGAAATTTACCTCATTTAAAAAATGGGCTGCATAACATAGTATGGTTGTATTGCAATTTAATAATTCACCTATTGATGGAAGTTTGTCTCCAATCATTCACTCTTACAAATAGTGCTACATATAACTTTGCTCCTCTGTATAAGTATTTCTGTAGGGTAGATTTTGAGATAAGGAATTGCTGGGTTAAAGGGTGTATGCCTTTTACATTTTGATAGGTACAGCTAAACTGCCTTCTGTAAGAGTGCAGTTTAGGCTTCCATTGACAGCAAATGAGAATTTCTTTTTCCCTACAAAAAGTTTCCTTGCCAAAAGTGGTAAAAATTTAAACAATTGATAATTATCTATACTATTTGGTGAAAATCATCTTTCATAATTTTAATTTGCATTTTCTGATACATTTAGTTGTAACGATACCAGTGTTAGGTTTTTAAGTTCCTCCACACATTTAATTTTGCTCATTCTAGAGGCACTATCTATTGCTGCCAATTGAGGATACTTATCACTCCTCAACATAAACAAACCATCACACTTAATTAAAGGTCCTGAATGTTCATAGGTTTTTTCCCACCTGACTTTGGGGGAAAATGAAGCGATTAGCCTGCTGACAAAGCAATATTATCTAAGGCACTCTCATGACCAGTACTTTTCTCAGATTGGCACTACTTGAGGTCAAGCCCAGAGTAATACTAACAGCTCAACTACAGGCTCAACTGACCTCGGCCAACCCCCTTGAGTACTCGGGAAAATATTACTTTCCCTCTGGGGCCACCATCCCTCCAGCTTGGACCTCCTCTTTGGTTATTCTCCTAGATCCAAACCTTAGATTCCAGACAGAGACAGAACAAGGACGGGGGCCAAGATCGGGATGGTGACCGAAATAGGAGGCTGAATTTACCAGGCCTCAGCTCTTCTGGTTGGCTGTCCACGCGTCAGTCAGAAATGAGCAAATTTTAGTTGGTCATAAGCAATGGGAAGCACATACCCTCTCCTGATTGGCCTCTTGTGGGGGGGGGGTGGGCCATAGGGAGACCCGCTGATTGGCTGGAATGGAAGACCAATGGGAACGCTGTGGCGCTGCTTTCAAAAGCGAGGGCTGCCCCGCACAGCGCCTGCATTAGTCAGCTGGTTTCCTCCGAGCTCCTGGGGCCCATTTGGTGACTACGCCCTCCCACAGCCTAGTTGCCCTCTATTCCCGGCCTTGTTTGCAGTATCTCAGTGTCTCCAGTTGTGCTGCAGTGACTCCGGCTGGAGTCTACTTGTCTGGCCCTCAGGAAGGTTCTTCCTTAGGCTGCCGATCTCCTTCCACAAACACCAGCCCGGAGCCCTTCCTCTGATATCGCCGCTGAGGGTAGTAGGTCTGGGCCTGGGAATGGGGATCGGGCATCAGGGCGAGGTTCGTCACAGCCGAGCATCGCTGCAGGATTCTGGATGGAAGCGGGAAAGGCTGCGCTCCGCGGCTGTGAATACCTTCTTTGTATTAAGACCTCCTATGAAGGGAGCAGGAGGCGTCTGACCCACAAAGTTCCGCCATCCAGTTGGCCACCGCCATTTCATCCAGCCACCTCCTGTCCTCTGATTTCACCCCTCGTGGCTCCTTTCTGGACTCATCGGCTCTAGAACCACTGCAGCAAATATATTAGCCCTCGCAGCCTGGGCTCAGAGAGCCTCCTTTCTTCCTGTCAATGGGCTTGACCTTGTTGCTTTTATTTCTTTTTCCTAATTATTTTTAATTACACCAGTACATTCTTGTAAAAAGTCACCAAAACATTGCGCATAGATGGGGCTATCCTAATTATTTTTAATTACACCAGTACATTCTTGTAAAAAGTCACCAAAACATTACACATAGATGGGGCTAATGTACTTCTTTGCCTGTTCCTCATAACGCTAGTCCTCTTTCCACCTTGCCCAAAATAACCTCTTTCATCACTTTGGTGTGTATCCTGGTAGCCTTCCAGGTCTTTACGGTAGAAAATACATTGTGTTTTGATTTCTATAAAAACTATACCCCATTGTGCACATCCTACAAATTTTTCATTTAGTGTTTTGGAAACATTTTTATTTCGGTACATCTAGATTTACATTTTTTTAAGTGACATAATATGCCATAGTATGGCTATAAAATGGTTTATTTAACCATTTCATTATTGATCAATTACTGCATTTTTTTCAGTTTTTTGCTTTTACAAGCGGTACGGCTGTGAACATTCCTGAACATGACTCCTTGTCAGAGTTTCTCTAGTGCAGTAGTTCTCAAACTTTTTGATCTCAGGACCCCTCGACACCACTCCTTTTCCTCCTTCTCCTCCTCCTCCTCCTCCTTCTCGTCCTTCTTTTTTAAAACAGAGACCAGGTCTCGCTCAGGCTGGAGTGCAGTGGCATCATCAGCTCAGTGTAACCTTGAATTCCTGGACTTGAGGGATCCTCCGCCTCAGCCTCCCGAGTAGCTGGGATTACAGGCTTGTGCTACCACATCCAGCTCCTTTGACAGTCCTCAGAGAATTTATTTATGTGGGTATGCCTGTCTGTATCAAACATTAGAAATTAAAACTGAGGAATATTAAAAGTATGTATTCACTAAAAGCAACAGTAATAAGCCCATTACATGTTAATATAAATAATATTTTAAAATGAAAAATAACTTTTCCAAACCAAAAAATAATAGAAGAGTAAAATTATATTATACTTTTTATAAGTCTCATTAATGTCTGGCTTAATAGGAGACATCTGGATTTCATATCTGCTTCTGCATTTGATCTATATGATAGGATGTTTTGATGAAGTATATCACACGTATATTGTTGTGGTAAATATATATATAACATAAAATTTACCATTGTAACCATTTTAAGTGTACAGTTCAGCGGCATTAAGTACGTTTGCATTGTTATGCAAGCACCACCACCACCATCCATCTCCAGAACTTTTTTCGTCTTCCCAAACTGAAACTCAAAACAATAACTCTCCATTTTCCCCTCCTCCCAGTCTCTAGCAACCACCATTCTACTTTTGAATTTGACTGCTATAGATACCTTATATAAGTGGAATCATGTAGTATTTGTATTTTTGTGACTGGCTTGTTTCACTTAGCATAATATCTTCAAGGTTCATCCATGTTGTATTGTAGCATGTGTCAGAATTTCCTTTTTTAAGGCTGAATAATATGCCAGTGCATGTGTGTGTGTACCTACACACCACATTTGGTTTGTCCATTCATCTGTGGAAGACAACACTTGAGTTGTTTCTACCTTTCGTATATTGTGAACAGTACTACTGTGAACATCGGTGTACAAATACCTGTTTGAGTCCCTGCTTTCAATTCTTTTGAGTATATGCCCACAAGTGGAATTGCTGGATCATAAGGTAATTGTCATTTGCCTTTTGATGGACGCTTACATCAGCGCTACTCAAACTGTATTCCACAGATGCCAGTTGTGAACTGTCACCCATCCACAAGGAGATAAGTATGGAAATTTAGGATAGGCAATTTGACATGGCCAAAACATCTAAGTGCATGTTCACTTTTCTAGCAATCCTTTTTTTCTCTACAAATGTATCAGTCTGTGACAGAGTAGAAATTTACCAAAAAAAAAAAAAAAAAGAAAAGAAAAGAAAAGAAAAACCCTGGTCCTTTATCACAGGTAGTTTGAGAAGCACTGATTGAGATAGTTTCCAGTTTTTTTTCCCCATTAACTCTTTTATTGTGGAAAGTGTTTCTCTAAGGTAGGTACTAAAGAGTAGAATTACTGGGTTGAAGGGTGTGTACATTTTACATTTTAATAGTGCAAAATTGCTCTCCAAAAAGACAGACTACTTCTAGCAATGGTATATGAGAATACCTATTTCCCTACACCCCTGCCAACATTTATCAATCTTTTAAACTTTTGTTAATCTGTTTGATGTCTTCTCTTTATTCATAGTTCTTTGATTATTAGAGAATTTAAGTATCCCTTCATGTTCATTGACTCTTTGCTGTTCCTTTTCGTTAATTGCTTGTTTTATTTTTTGCCCATGTTTCTATTGGGTTATTTGATTTTTCATACTGATTTGTAGGAGTTCTTTGTATTTTTGATATTAATTATCCTTTTACTATATATGTTGCAAATATTTTTCCTTAATCTACCTTCTTTTGTATTTATTTATGGTATCTTTATTTTTTTATTTTTACATTTTTAATTTTTTTTTTTTTTGCTAGAGACAGGGTCTCACTATATTGCTCAGGCTGGTCTTGAACTCCTGGCCTCAAGCAATCCTCCCGCCTTGGTCTACCCAAAGTGCTAGGATTACAGGCATGAGCCACCATACCCAGCCAGTTTTGCCTTTTCAAATTGGTCATATAAATGAAATCATGAAGTATGCAACCTTTTGAAACTGGCTTCTTTCAATCACCATAATGCCTTTAAAATGTATCCATGTCGTTGCATGTATCAGTCATTTGTTCTTTTTTATTGCTGAGTACTATTCCATTGTATGGATGTATCACAGTTTGTTTTTCCATTCCCCAGTTGAAGGTCATTTGGATTGTTTACAGTTTTTGGTGATTACAAATACAGTCACTATAAATATAAGCTTCAGAGTTTTGTGTGAATATAAGTTTTCATTTCACTTGGGAGAATGCCTAGGAGTGAGATTGCTGGGTTGTATTGTCAATGTAAATCTTTTATAAGAAATTTCCAACTGTTTTCCAAAGTGGATGTACCATTTTACATTCCCACCAGCAATGTATGGGAGTTCCAGTTGTTTCCAGTTCCCCAGCACTTGGTAGTGTCAATTTTTGTTTTTTAACTTCAGATGTTCTAATAGGTATGTAATGGTATCTCATCGTGGTTTTAATTTGCATTTTCCTAATGAGTAATGTGCTTATTTGCCATCTGTATGTCATCTTTGGTATAGTATCTCTTCAAATCTTTTGCTCATTTAAAAAAATGGGGTTATTTGTTTTCTTGAGTTTTGAGAGTTCTTATATATTCTCAATACAAGTCCTTTTTATCCGATATGTGATTTGTAAACATTTCCTGTCAGTCTGTAGCTTGTCTTTTCATTGTCTTACTATTATCCTTTGAAGCACAGAAATTCATAATTTTGATGAGGTTCAATTCATCAATTTTTTTCATTAGTGGCTCATGCTTTTGGTTTCATATCTAAGAAATCTTTGTCCAACATGAGGTTGTTTCCAAGTTGGATTTTTAGGTTTTATTCTTTAAACTGTCTAGAATTTATTTTCGTGAGTGGTGTGAGATATCACTATAACTTAATTTTTTCCCAAATACATAGCTAATTATCCCAACACTATTTACTTTCTCTGATGATTTAAAACGCCACCTTTATTATATGCCAAATTCCCTATACACATGAGTCTGTTTCTGCACCATCTATTTTGTTTCACTGATTGTTATTTTCAAACATTTCTTGGCTAACTAGCTTATTTTTCCTCCCACAAGGATTTTTAAAATCAGTCAATTAATTCCACAAAAAAATCTTGTTGAGATTTTAATTGAGATTATATAGAATTTTCAGCTTAATTCGGGGAGAGTGGATATCTGTACATCATTGAGTTTTCCCAACCGGGAACATGGTATATCCCTCTATTTAGGTCTTCATTAATGATATGTCTCTCTTTTTATTTAGGCCTCCTTTATGTTTTATATTATTTCGTAATCCTGTGTTTACTTCTCTTTCTCATCTGTAAACTTTTTAAGTTTAGGGACTTTTTTGTCTCATCTCTATATTTACACTGCCTTGACATATATGTAATAGGTTGTTCAGTAAATGTTTGATAAATTATACTACATTAATTGTTCCAGAATTTGATTAAAAACTGTAGACTTTTCTTCACGAGTGCCTGGTTGGTGAGGGGGAAAACTGTAGACTTTTTGAATCCCAATTCTGAAATAATTAAAAACATCTATTGACTTTTGCCCCTAGAAAAATGCAATTATACACAGAATTTTGCATGAAGTTTCAAACCTGGACACTCTCCCTGATGCCTATCCATAAACCTTAGGTTGAATACCCCTAATCAGAAGTGATAAATCTTATAATCGTGGTCATATAAATTACTATGGGAATTTAGTGAAGGACTTCATAATTCAACCACAGGCTGTCTTCATAGAAAAGATAGTTTTTGGCCTGAGATTTAAAGAATGAGTAGGCATTTCCTGGATTTTCAAGGGCTGGGGAAGGGCATTTTAGGCTGAAGGGTCCAGTTAACTTGAAAACCAGTTTATCCTGCAAGCCTTTTGATCATTTGCTGTTTTGTTCACTCTTTCTTGAACCCCTTTGGCTTCTTCCTGACCTTCCACATCTTCTCTTACCTCCAATCACCCACCCGCTTATTGCCTCTCTTGCCAATTATTTGCACTGTGTATTCTGGAAAACTGATTCCATTGTAGATAAACTCTATTGTACCCTACATTTCCTCCCCAAATTTTCTCTCCGCTTGCTTGCTTTAACTGAAACCTGGCTTTTCTCTAAGAGTATGCCTTCCTTAGTGCTATGGCTCTTGAGCGAAAGCCTCACATAATTTTAACAAATCTCCTTATTGGTAAATATTTAGGTTGTTTCCAGTTTTTTTGCTATTATAAACAATGCCACAATGAACATATTAATACATGTATGTTTGAGTACATGTGAATATGTTTGCAGGATTGATTTATGGAATTGGAACTGCTGAATTAAATGACATGAACATTAAAAAGTTTGATAAATACTGCCAAATTTTTATCAAGAAGGTTTATTCTAATGTACATTCTTACCAACCATATATTAGTATCCATTTTCTTTTCTTTCTTTTTTTTTTTTTTTTTTTTGAGACAGAGTCTGGCTCTGTTGCCCTGGCTAGAGTGCCATGGCGTCAGCCTAGCTCACAGCAACCTCCAACTTCTGGGCTCAAGCAATCCTCCTGCCTCAGCCTCCAGAGTATCTGGTACTACAGGCATGCGCCACCATGCCCGGCTAGTTTTTTCTATATATTTTTAGTTGTCTGATTAATTTCTTTCTATTTTTAGTAGAGACGGGGTCTTGCTCTTGCTCAGGCTGGT
>CAUYSK010079321.1:0-38511 GCA_963575035.1 Avahi laniger | reverse complement strand
TTTGTGCCCAGGCTAGAGTGCCATGGCATCAGCCTAGCTCACAGCAACCTCAAACTCCTGTGCTCAAGCGATCCTTCTGCCTCAGCCTCCCAAGTTGCTGGGTCTACAGGCATTTGCCACCTTGCCTTTATTATTTTTATTTTTTTTTTTTTTTTTTTCCATTTCATTTCTTTCTAATTTTTTTTTTTTTTTTAGTAGAGACGGGGGTGGGGGGTCTCACTCTTGCTCAGGCTGGTCTCAAACTCCTGACCTTGAGAGATCCACCCGCCTCGGCCTCCCAGAGTGCTAGGATTACAGGCGTGAGCCACCATGCCCCGCCCAGTCTTTCTTCTTGGGATATGAGTTCAGTTAATGACAACTCAGGAAAGAGACCAGAGGTAATTTGTTTTGTTTTGTTTTTTGTTTTTGGCAGGTCCTGACTTTAGGCAGATAAAGAAAATTCAGAGAAAAACTTCAGCCTGTGCTTTGGGAGAGACAAAAGATGGAGAGTCAGGAGGTGGAGGAAGGTCAGAAAGAACTTGCGGCTTCTTCAGCATGTCAAAGCACCATATTTTGGAGTACTGATTTCTGAACCTTAGAACTCGTCCTTCTTCAAAATAAATTGGGCAGGCGCGGTGGGTCACACATGTAATCCTAGCACTCTGGGAGGCCGAGGTGGGGTGATTGCTTGAGCTTAGGAGTTAGAGACCAGCCTGAGCAAGAGCGAGACCCCGTCTCTACTAAAAAATAGAAAGAAATTAGCTGGACAGCTAAAAACATATATATAGAAAAAATTAGCCGGGCATGGTGGCACATGCCTGTAGTCCCAGCTACTCGGGAGGCTGAGGCAGGAGAATCACTTGAGCCCAGGAGTTTGAGGTTGCTGTGAGCTAGGCTGACGCCATGGCACTCACTCTAGCCAGGGCAACACAGTGAGACTCTGTCTCAAAAAACAAACAAACAAACAAACAAATAAATGAATAAATCATTAGACTGATAACCAGCAATAAAATCATGCCAAATTGGGCAATTACCCTCAAGCGACCCTCTAGTTTCTTTAATAAAAAATGAATCCGATGCTGTTTACAGGAGGAGAGCAAAACCCAGTCTTCAGCAGTTGTGGGTTGTTCCTGGTGAATTAGTACCATAGCCCAGCAATGTTTTATCCAGCAATGTTGCTGACCATGGAGGTTGAGAGAGAGTGTGTGCAAGAGAGCAAAGCAGAGAACTGGGGATACATTTCAGGGGCTTCGTGAACCAGCTATGGATAAATTAGTTCAATGGTTTGGATAGGTTTTCATTTCCCCTTCCTACAAAATGAGAAATATTAGCAATAACAGGGCTAACAGACCCTCTGCATATGCAAAGTCTCACTGTCTTTCCCCTCAACAAATAGATTCTTGAATTTCTCCTATGCCCTAGGCCCCCGAGTGAGTACTGTGAGCTAAGTATATGTGGAGTGCTGTGCTTGGTGCTCAGAAGCGTAATTCCATTTATTTCCCATCAGATGACCTACCCCAAAACAGGTGCTCTGACTTTCTCGATAAGAGAGTGAAAACTAAAGTGTCTAAGGCCCTGGGGCTGGGAGGTGCCTCGCTGGGATTGGGAAAGAAGCTATTGGATCACAAAGTCACCATTCTTAACCCCATTCTACACTCCCTCCATGTTCTTAGCTTCCTTTACGGCCTCTGCTTCATCATCCTGTTCTTTTCCCTTCTCAGGGTCCCCATCCCTCCATCCGACCTTTCTGGGGCAGACCCTGCAGAGCAGCGAGACACCCCACAGCCCAAGCATCCTGCTGGTGCACGGACGCCACCTCGTGGCAAAATCGGGCAACTGTCGGAGTCGACGGGACACCTATTTGGAGCCCATCAGTGATTTATTTTGGGTGGCAACAGAGTTCTCCAGCATATTTTTTCTTTCTTTCTTTAAACAGGGCATCACGAATTCACATCTGCTCAAAATGACTCATGTTTGTATTATAACTAACTCATCTGCACATGCTAAAAGAAATAGAAAGATGGATGATTGCAGGAACGAGGATGGGTTCCAAGGGGCGTTTTATCAGTAATGCAATACTGATGCCTTTTCTCCAGCATTTTGAACACACAGCAGAATAATCGTGCATGAATTATTGTGATACTAGCACTTTTCGAAGATATATAGCATTGTGAAAACAGAGCTCCCGAAATACATACGCTCCATTTCGATAGATGTAAATGCAAGACAGTGACGGCCAAATCCGGTTACATATTTGCTAGCCCTAACGTGTACATCTGATAGTATTCCATGATTCCTTTGTGGGAGTTACAGCTGACTTCCCCACCTCGGACGATTTCAGGACAATATTAAGGTGCTTTGTTTTCTCCTTAAGTAAGCAAGTTATGAAATATACTTGAAGCTAACAGGATACGTTCAATATAGTTAATAAGTGAGTTGGCGATCTGTAAGACATGATGTTAAAATAAATAAAATAAATATAATATATAATGGTATGATCGACATGTTCCTCATAGGAAGATGAAAAGATCAGGTCACCACGCTTCCTCTAAGCTGTCAGTTCTGTCATGCCTAAGTCAACTACACATCGATGACAACCGGTGTGGTCCCATTCTGGCCCCAAATGCACTCTCCAGGACAAGGACAGCTAACCAGCCAGCTCCAGCTGTGGGCAGGTGTTCATGCCCTGAGTCTTCTGATGGAGCAGGTGGCGTGTTGGCTCCGGGAGCCTGCATCTCTTGGCACCCCTCACCCCACTCGAAGTTCAGCACTGGTCCTTGCATCCACGCTGCCATGACAAGGCTGATGCAGCGGAGAGCAAGCCAGTCCCTCTGACTTTCTCAATAAGAACGTGAGAAAGTGTGACCCCGATTTGGGCAGCATGCTCCCTCTAGCCCACTTGCACCCTGTCCTAAGCCTGTTGACCTACAGGACTGTGAATCTTTCTGTTCCATGACCCAGGAATGCCTCACCTTGGTGGTGCTCTTGGAGCTACCACTACATCGAGGTAATTTCCTCATTACTGTAATAAGAACAGGCAAGTGTTAAGCTGTTGGGCACCAGAATTTCTGTGCAGGAGGGGCTTAGGGACAATAATCCATTTGGAGAAAGAGGCTGGGGAACTAACTTGAAGCTGCATTTGCTTAGTATATCAGTCAGCTCAAGCTGCCCTTGCAAAAGGCCGTCAAAAGCCACAGACTGGGAAGCTTAAACAAAAGGAACTTATTTTCTCACAGTTCTGGGGACTGGAAGTCCAAGTTCAAGGTGCTAGCAGGGTCGATGTTTGGTGAAGACTCACTCCTAGGACTGCAGGCGGCTGCCTTCTTACTGTGTTTTCACGTGGCCTTCCCTGGGTGTGTGTGTAGAGAGAGGAAGAGGAGGCAAGCTCTTTGGGGTCTCTTCCCATCAGGGCACTAATCCCATCATGAAGGCTCCACCCTCATGACCGTATCGACACCGAATCACCTCCCAAAGGCTGCACCTCCAAATACCATCACACTGGGGGCTAGGGCTTCAACATATGACTTTCAAGGGGACACAATTCAGTCCACACCACTTAGCAAACACACTTTTTATTAAGATTGATGGAGGTAGGAGGGGGCAACTCTAAACCATCCTCCACCGAGCTTAAACACACTTATCCCTAGGAAGCCCGGCACGTGGACTTAAATCCACTCTGACCTACATGCGACAGCAGATCCTCTCCCAGCAGCAGCCTGAGGTTGGAGCAAGGACAGAAGGGAGTGGGAGCTGGGTGCGCGGTGATGCTGATGACGAGGGAGCCATTAAAGTGGAAAGTAAAAGGTAAAGAAAGCAGGGCCAGGGTTAGGTCGGGAACTGGGGCAAAGACACTCTTAGGGTCTAAATCACAACCCTGACTCATGTGGGTCCTGCTAAGCACCTGGACAATTTTATAGAAGAAAAACATTCTGGACCTTCCAGCTGGCAGGTTACAAATCTACATTTTCTCCACGGCTAGTAAAAAATGTGTTTCTCATCCCAAAGAGTCATGGACATCTCTTCCGGCCTCTTGACTACATACCACATTCCCTACATCCATCAGAGGGTGTGTACGAAGCACTCACCCTGGACTCCGAGACTTGCCAGGGGCAGAGCTTGGTCCATCTGCAGAGGGTAAGCAGATTTTCCTGCAAATTCAGGTTGATCCACACGGGTTATAGATCTAGCCCTCCTTGGCTCAGTAGTCAACCAGGAGGATTCCAGAGCACCAGAAAACTGTTCCCAAAGGGAGGAGTACGGAACCCCCGCCGAGCCATGGGAAAAGTGCTCACACAGGCCAGAGCGTGCAGGCGGTGGCTGGTAGGGACTTGGACGTTTGTCACCGAAGAGGCTAATTTCTCTGTGCTCAGTGGTTTCCAAGCGGCATCTCTGATCTACCAGCCAGATAGGGCCCAGTTTGAAGGTAGAGATGGGGCCATTTATATGGATACCACTGAGGGTGGGTTGGGGAGCCAGGAGGGCAGGAACGGGCAATGATTGGGCATCGATACATGCCAAGCACCAGGCTTGCTTTTCACACGCACGCATTCAGTGATCTCCAAGCGGGAGAGATGTCGTCTGTCTTGTTCATAATGCTCTACACCAAGAATGTGCTCATTAAATATTTGCTCAAGGAATAAATGAATCATCTAAATATCCGGGTGAGATTTGTATTTTCATTCCTATTTTAAAGAGTTTATATAGTTTTCATAACAAAGCTAATCCATATTGCTAAAAGTCAGGATTTTGGTAATTCATGGTGCAGGGAAGAACCGAAGAGTATGGGGGCATGCACATGGGGTGCTGGCTGCGTTCTGGTTACATGGGTGTGCCCGGTTTGTGAAAATTCAACAAACAACGAAAACTGATATCCATTTCCTAATGGTATATTATACTTTAATTAAAAAAATGCTCAAAAAATGAAACACGAAACTACCATATGATCCAGCAATTCCACTTCCGGGTATACACCCAAAAGAATCAAAAGCAGAAACTTGAACAGTTCGGACACCCAAGTTCATAGCAGCATTGTTCACAATAGCCAAAAGGTGGAAGCCACACGAGTGTCCTTCAACGGTTGAATGAATAAACAAAATGTGGTACATAGGTATGTGCATACACTGAAATATTACTCAGCCTTAGAAAGAAGGGAAATTCTGGCCCACGTTACAACATGGATAAACCTTGAGGACAGTATGCTAATGAAATAAGCCAGTCACAAAAGGACAACGCTGCATGATTCGGCTTAGATTAGGTGCCTAGGGGAGGCAAATTCATAGAGACCGAAAGTAGAGTGGTGGGTGCCAGGGCTTGGGGAGGGAAATGGGGAGTCAGTGTTTAATGGGCACAGAGTTTCAGCTTGGGAAGATCAAAAAGTTCTAGGGATGGATGGTGGTGATGTTCCTACAGATGTGAATGTACTTAATGCCACAGAATGCTACACTTAAAAATGATTAAAATGATACATTTTATATTACATATACTTTACAATTATTTTTTTTTTTTGAGTTGCTCTGTGGCCTGGGGTAGAGTGCAGTGGTGTCATCATAGCTCACAGCAGCCTCAAACTCCTGGGCTCAAGGGATCCTGCCTCAGCCTCCGGAGTAGCTGGGACTACAGGTGCATGCCACCACACCCGGCTAATTTTTCTATTTTTTGTAGGGACAGGGTCTCACTTTTGCTCAGGCTGGTCTCAAGCGATTCTTTCCACCTTGGTCTCCTAGAGTGCTAGGATTAAAGGTGTGGGCTACCATTCCTGGCCCACAATTTTGTTTTCCTTTTTCGTTTTTTTGGAGACAGAATTTTGCTCTGTTGCCTGGGCTAGAGTGCCATAGTGTCAATCTAGCTCATAGCAGCCTCAAATTCCTGGGCTCAAGTGATCCTCCTGCCTCAGCCTCCTGAGTATCGGGGACTACAAACGTTTGTCACCATGCCTGGCTAATTTTTTCTATTTTTAGTAGAGATGGGGTCTCACTCTTGCTGAGGCTGATCTTGAACTCCTGAGCTCAAGAGATTCTCCTGCCTCAGCCTCCCAGAGTGCTGGGATTATAGGCATGAGCCTGTAATTTTTTTTAAAGCTAAAAATAAGTGAACTTGCCTTAGATCACACCTGTTGGATAGTTCCTGGCCAATACAGCTTTGCCTGGCTCCAAAGCCCCTACCCACTCCTTGTCACCACACTAGCCTTTCTTTAAAGGCAATGCCTGTCTCAGGCCTCACTGACAGAGCAGAGGGCTGACAGGGCTGGATCTGTCATTTCCTTCTCTTCACCCGAGCGTCCCCAGCCTCTTGCTCACAGTCTTTAGCTGGATGTGGTTTGACAACGGGACCAACCTCAAAATGGCAACTTGACTCCATATAAAATATATTTATGTTTTTAAATTTCAGGTTAAGCTTTGAATCACCACAAAATAATCAAGAAAAGGCATTTGTAGCACAAATGATGACATAGTTATAAAATTATCATTTAAAATCCTGTGTAGAATTTATTGAAGTCCACATTAATTCAGAAAAATGTGGAAAGAGGCTGAGATTTCAAAAGCAATCTGGAGATGAGGAATCATTTTGGAAGGAGCTGTCGAGAGGTACAAAATATTGCACTAGCATAAACACTTGCTTCAGATGATGTTTACTCTTCCTAAAGAAGCCAGAAAGTTTCTCAAGAGAAGTTAGGCAGGTTTTCTGTGGGCTAGCAAGCTGACACAAATACGTGCCATCGTTCACGTTGTTTGTACTTCTGTGGAAGCAGGGAGTAGCCACCACATACGGCTCTGGAGTGATGTTTGTTTTTATTTTATTTTATTTTTTTTGAGACAGTCTTACTCTGTCACCCAGGCTAGAGTGTCTTGGCGTCAGGCTAGCTCACAGCAACCCCAAACTCCTGGGCTCAAGTGATCCTCTTGCCTCAGCCTCCAGAGGAGCTGGGACTACAGGTACATGGACCACACCGGGCTAACTTTTACTATTTTTAGTAGAGATGGGGTCTCACACTGCTCAGGATGGTCTTGAACTCTTGAGATCAAAAGATACTCCCGCCTCGGCCTTCTGGAGTGCTAGGATTACAGGTGTGAGCCACCGCGCCCGGCCCGATCTTTATAGGTTTTGATCCTATTGGTGCGAGTCAGGGAGTGAGCCTGAAGTAAGATCCAATGATGTGTCATCCAGTGACAATAAAGGATTCTGGGAATAAGTCTGGAGTGTGTTAAAAAAAAGAAAAAAAAAGAAAAAAGTTAAGCCTAGACTCATATAGAGAAAGAAGAAGACAGATACCTGGGTCAGATAACTAATGTTCATAAAGAACAATCTGGAGGCGATGGTCAAAGGGTACTGAGTTTCAGTTATGCAAAATAACTAAGCTCTGGAGATCTACTGTACACATAGTGCCTATAGCTAACAATGCTGTATTGTGCACTTAAAATTTGCTAAGAGGATAGATCTCGTGTCAAGTGTTCTTACCACATATCCACAAATAATAATGATAATATCGAGGCCGAGGCAGGAGGATCACTTGAGGCCAGAAGTTCAAGAGCAGCCTGGGCAACATAGTGAGACAGAGCAAGAATCTGTCTCTACAAAAAAATTTAAAAATTAGCTGGGCATGGTGGCGCACACCTGTAGTCCTAGTTACTCGGAAGGCTAAGGCAGGAAGATTGTTTGAGCCCAAAACTTCAAGGTTACAGTGAGCTCATTGCACCACTGCACTCCAGCCTGGGTGACAGAGCGAGACCCTGTCTCTAAAAAATAGTAATAATAATAATACTAGGGGTGGAAGGAAACTTTGGGAGATGAGGGATACGTGTATAGCCTTGGCGGTGTGATGGTTTTACCAGTGAATGCTCATCCCGAAACTCGTCAAGTTGTACACATTAAATATGTACCGCTTTTTACACGTCAGTCATATCTCAATAAAGTGGTTTAAATTTTTTTTAAAAAGAACAATTTAGAAATAGACATGAGATTTGAAAACAAATGCATAAATACAAACGGATAAAGTAGCTCTCTGATAGGGAGCAGCTGGGATTCTCCCAGTAAGCAGGCTGTCCACTCACATTGGTGTGTACATTATGTTTTGGTCACTCTCTTCTGTGTGTGTTTTATTTCACAGTAAAGAGAAGGAAAGGTGCATTGTCTGAGCATAAGGACTAGGGTTGGGAGTGTTTATACTAATAATTGCTTTATGTAGTCATCCCTGCTGTGTTTGATCTTCATCATGCTGCAGTCCAATTAGGAGCTGAAGATGAAGGCTGGTTGCTGTGTTCTGTTTTTGTTTTTGTTTTTGTACAAGACACTGTTGAAGAGATCTGACGGTTGCTGTTTTAGCGTTCTTCCTTCTCTGAAGTTGCAGAGTGGTTATGTTAATGCTGTGGTTTGGGGATGGAAGCCTGAAATGTCAGCAAAGCTCCTGGCTCCCGCCCACCCTCCCCGCGATGTGGAGAAACATGCCAAAAGGGCCTGCGTCCTGTGCATTCCTGGGCAGATCTGGGCAACGTCAAACATCAAGAGAACCAGTGGACCTCACACTTGTCCGGACCTAACGAAAGCTCTCGCCAGAATTTATGGCAAACAAGAATGCTTAAAACAACTGCTGCTAATTTTGTTTATTTGTAAGTAGAGAGGCATGAGTCCTTCCCTCCTGGGTAAAAACCAAATCAAGCAATTTGGTTCACTACTCCTGGTGCCAACCGACCAACTTGAAAGTAGCAAGTAAGAACTGGGGAAAGGCAACAGCTTTCTGGGAAAGCTCAGTTCAAATCTATGCATCTGAACCTTCTGGATCTTCCATGTGCCTAGTACCATGTAACGGATTATTTGTTGAATACAGTGATGAATAATTTAGTGGCATTTTTTTATGCCACCACACTCTTGGATTGGGGTGCATTAGCAGACCTCCATTCAATTTACCGCCTTTAATGAGCCCATTATATTTGCTTTGAAAGCCACCTGAAAATGAGTGTGCCAAAGTGAAAACACATTTGGCAAGGCAATGCATTTTATAATTTCCTGCGGCAAAACTATAATCATGACTAGTGATTACATTAGTATAATCTCAGAGAAATAGATTCGGCACAGCAATACCTCCTGATGTTAGACACTTCAGTGACGCGGAGGAAGAAATACAGTTCCCGTTAACGACGAGTTTCTCTAAGGGAGGTGCAAGAACGTAACGCTGCTTTACCTCCGCTTCTCTGCCCACTGTCAGCGAGCTCACCGTTTCCCAATCGGACTCCTTTACTCAAAAATATCTGACGGCTGAAAGAGATTTTTTTTTTAACCTAAAACGAAGCACAATCAAGAGAATAACTTTTTTTTTCCAGGTAACTTAAGAACTAAAAATGAAAACATACATCTAGAAACTTACTTTCTTTCCATTTGCGTGGTCCTTTTCTTTATCTTACTGATGTCCCAAAATGCCAGAATTTTATTGTGTGTATTAGAACATTATTTGGAAGCGGAAGGCAAAGGAGAGTGTCTTACATCATGAAACAGGATGCAGGTAGTCTCCTGGCGAATTTGGAATGTATGAGCCAGAGAAAGATTTTGGGAGGCACATAGATTGGTAAAGGCAGGCAGTCAGGGAAGCGCTTCGTGCTAGGATTTTGCACTGACTTGATGAAGGAACATAGGAAATTCTGCAGGCCTTTAAGCCAACCAGAGCAAGGACCCTTTACAGAAAGTTACCCTTCCTAGCTTTGCTCAGCTTCATAGCGGAATCAGCTCACATCGGCATAGCCAAGTTGTCAAGTTGCCACCTACGTTGGGGCCAAAATGGTACATCTCTCCTCTGTATCCACTTCTCCTGACAGCAAATGACAAATTTCCTGACATCTCTTCTCGAGCAGAAGCAAGATCCTACATATAACTTTCAGGGCAGCTAAACACTTTCTCTGGAGTGCCTGAACCCCTCAAAGCCTGGCCCAAACTAAACACCACCTCTGAGAAATTTTCACTCTGTTTAAAAGTTCTGAGCATCCAACTATATTATTTGAATAACAAACTATGTAAACATTCATTCATTTTAATATTAAACATAAAAATTTACCACAATATTAATCTCCTACATACTTAACAAAAGTTGAAATTGAGTTTGATAGTGAAAAACTCACTTAAGTATAATTGTAGTGTTTTACAGTCATACTACACATTTTGGAGGTTAGCTAGAAATAAGGGAAGGAAGAATTGAGCAGGAAAAAAAGCTACTTTAACTTTGCTCTGAAAACCCAAGATGTGCAACCTAAAGAGAGCCAGGCACTGCCAGGTTTCTCCATGTTTAAGACAGAAGGTGCCTGCACAGCTCACGTGGCTCAAAGTGGCAGGAATGTTAACAGCCCCCAGTCAAGTTGTTCCAAAATTTTTTTAACAAATATAATTTTCCCAGCGTAATCTGTGAAGCTCATGAAGTCTTGATTTCAGACCACATAAAGAAAATATAGGAAAAGAAAAATTATGGCTCCATCTCTCTTAGATATGTGGATATAAAAATCTTAAATAGGCTGAGCTCGGTGGCTCAGGCCTGTAATTCCAGCACTTTGGGAGGCCAGGAGTTTGAGACCAGCCTGGGCAACATAGTGAAACACTATCTCTCTCTCTCTCTCTCTAAAAAAAAAAAGAAAAAAAAAAAACCTCTTTAGACACAATTTTCAATATGCATTAATATTTCTACGATTTTCTATTTTACTCCAACATTTTCTTTTTAAAATTTCCAAGCCAAAGAAGTTGCAAGTCTAATGTAAACAACACCCAGACACCTTCATCCAGGTTCATAAATTATCAACAACAACTTGCCCCCTTTGCTTATGTGTACTTATTCCTCTGAACCATTTGAAAGTAAGTTAAAAATGTACTTCACACCTAAACACTTCAAAATGAATCACCTGAGAGCAAGGGCATTTTTCTACATCACCACAATAGCATTATCACACCCAGGGACTTTGACACTGCTATACTAATGTTATCTGTATAGCCAATATTTAGATTTTCCCAAAGTCCTAACAGTGTCATGTACAGCATTTTTTTAAAAAAAAATCAATTCCATTCAAGATCTAATCAAGAATTACATATTGCATTTAGTTTTCATGTCTTTAATTTCCTTTCGTTTAGAGCAGTACCTCTGCTTGTGCCTTGCAGAAATGTACATATTTGATCTGCTGTAATTTAAAACAATTTTATGTCTTCAGAAACAGAGGAAAAATTGATATGTTCTACCTGAAGACTGAAAATATTAAGGTTTTAGCATGTATATTAAGGTTTTAGCATGTATAGCTTGTGTAAAGACTTTTTAGAATATGTAATTTATCACCCTTTAATGGGATTAATATGCTCCAGAATGCTTTGTTGAAAGTAAATTTTGAAAAGAAAGCTATTTTTAATTTTCCTTCTGGAAAAGATAATGATCTCTGGCTTTTAATAACATTTGCATCAAAAAGCATCTTTGTCTTTTAAAAAAAAAAGCCCTTTGAGGTCGGCGCGGTGGCTCACGCCTGTAATCCTAGCTCTCTGGGAAGCCTAGGCGGGCGGATTGTTTGAGCTCAGGAGTTTGAAACCAGCCTGAGCAAGAGCGAGACCTGTCTCTACTAAAAATAGAAAGAAATTAATTGGACAACTAAAAATACATAGAAAAAACTAGCCGGGCATGGTGGCGCGTGCCTGTAGTCCCAGCTACTCGGGAGGCTGAGGCAGAAGGATTGCTTGAGCCCAGGAGTTTGAGGTTGCTGTGAGCTAAGATGACGCCACAGCACTCACTCTAGCCCGGGCCACACAGTGAGACTCTGTCTCAAAAAAAAAAAAAAAGAAAAAAGAGTGGCAGCAAGTGCTTGCTGGCTTCATCAGATAGTTCTAGATAGTCAAATAAAATTAGGATCCAGAAGTAATGGAGGGATCCCTCACTACACACCCAGGCATTCTGCAAAATGTTAGGTTGATGGATATATCACATTCACGATCTAGAAAGCTTACTGTTTCAATTTGGGCAACTGCAATGCACGTATTCCTGATTCTATCTCTGATAATATTTAGAAAGTATTTTTGCATCATGTTTTGCTGCAGCATCTGGGCGGGGTTTGAAAATGTACCTAATAATAAGCTACTGACTTATTTCTCTGAAGAGTGAAGGAAAACATCGAGTGTTGGGAATACTCCAAACTCTCAGCAACCAAGCCCTCTGCACCACAGTCCAACCTCAAAAGATTCTGATACCTTATTTTCAATGTAAAATAGTGACATTTTGGCTCTGAAGAGTAGATTTAGACTAGGCAAGAGAAAGGATTTATTGCTGTGATACACCAGAGCAGGCCATTTGAAACAGACGAAATGCCTTTATTGACATTATCGGTGAGTAAAGCAATAATTTTTATATATGCACCATTCTTCATTTCAAAAACTTGCATGTGCACCTTTATCTTCAGCAGCCAGCACACCTGAACACATTAGTAGTTGCATACAGCCACCAGTTCCTTGAACTGCCGGTTTTATAGATACGGACCCACCAGCTGCTATTTGAGATGTTTCTGATGTTTGTTATTAATACTTCCTGAAGCACTGATTCACGAATAGGAAGCAGTTGTTACCTGCTGTCTGTTCCCTCTGCTGGTAAAGTCATATTTGGAGTGGCGTTCTGCGGTACGGCTCAGCTTAACATGTCAAAGATCCCTTGACCTCCCGACCCCAGCTGCTCCACCCCGTCTTCCCAGTACAGTCAGTTCCATCTCCATCATTCCAGTTTGCTCAGGCCAAAAACTTTGAAGTCATCCCTGACTCCTCTTTTTCTCTTCTATGCCACATCTTGCCCATCAGCAACTTTTACTGGCTCTATTTAAAAATACATCCAGAAACAGACTATCCCTTGCCACCGCATGGCCCCCATACTGGTCCAAGCCATCATCATCTCTCATCTGAACTATAGCAACAGCCTCCTACCTGGTCTCCCCACTTCACTCTTGCACCTCACGGCCTATTCTCAGCACAACACTCTGGGTGATCCTTCTAAAACCCACGTCACATTATGACACTCCCCTGCTTATAACCCTGCAGTGACTCTGCGATGGTTAGTTTTAAGCGTCAACTTGGCTAGACTAGTTATTTAATCAAACACTAATCTAAGAATTGCTGTGAAGGTATTTTGTAAATGTGGTGAAAGTCTACAATCGGCTCACTTCAAGTAAAGGAGATTATCCTCCATACCACGGGTGGGCCTCATCCAATCTGTTGGAAGTCCTTCAGTACGAAACAGAGGTTTCCCTGAGGAAGAAGAAATTCTGCCTCGAGACTCAGCATTAGTTTCTCACAGAGAGTTTCCAGCCTGCTGACTTGCCCTACTACGAATTTCAGACTGGCTAGCCTCCACAATCTCACAATCACATGAACGAATTACTTGAAAATAAATCTCTTTATATGTATATATACATTAAATATACATATACACATGTATTAATGCATACACCCACACGTGTTTTTTATATATATACACACACATATATGTGTATATATATCTCCTGTTGGTTCTATTAAAACTTCTCTGGAGACCCCTGATACAGTCTCTCTGTGCTAAATGTCTTCCATTTGTCCGTAGGGATCCACTCTCCTCCCATCTCTACCCTACTCTCCTTCCTGGGTGGTTGACCTAAACGAATGCATCCACAGCTGTCTTCCAGTGGCTTCTGGCCATGGGCAGCCCCAAAAGGATGCTGAAAATAGGGAGGGGAGTTAGGTCACTGCATTTACTTCCCTACTCTTCCTCTACCAGTTCACCTTCCACTGACTCCTGGCATCTAGTAACAGCTCCCTCCCCTCCTCCTTTGGGGGTCAGAAGTGGTGACAAGTTTGGCTGCTATTAGCTCCATGTTGCTGCACTATCCTTTGTGACTTCCCTACTATTTTTGAACAGTCCCTTTAAAAATAAACCCTCTTTGCATCATTATATTTTGAGTGTGCTGTTTTCTACTGGAGCCTGAATGACAGGCTTTCTATCATAGTGGTCCACTGGGCCCAGCAGGGTCTGCCTGACTCTTCTACCTTCCCCCTTGTTCACTCCACAGGCCTCTTTGCTGCTCCTAGGACACCCTGGGCATCTAAAGCTCCTCAAGGGCAAGAGTCTCTGTCTGTCTGGTTCACTGATGCATCCCATGTGCCTAGAATGGCAGAAGCTCAGCGAGTATTCGTTACACAAGGCAGATAAAATAATCTCATCGACCCTCATACAACAGCCTTCCTTGTTGCATCCGTAACAGGTGCTCCACCTTCTATCTTCCTC
Source organism: Avahi laniger (assembly GCA_963575035.1). NCBI lineage: Eukaryota > Metazoa > Chordata > Mammalia > Primates > Indriidae > Avahi > Avahi laniger. The sequence goes on along the minus strand of CAUYSK010079321.1, from coordinate 24,287 downwards.
ATAGCTCACAAAATAACTCCTAAGTGAAAAAAGAAATTAGCCTCCGGTGGCCTGGCACTGCAACACAGAACTACCGTGTCTGCTTTCCTCACACACCTACTTTACTAAGCCAGGGCCAAGTATCATCATAAATAGGATGACAAATTTTATTTTTTATAAAAATGTAATGTCCTAAATGGAATGAAATACTTGAAACTTACATACAGTACTACAGGTGATTTTATCTAATGTTATAAATGCTAGTGCAACATTCAATTCTACAAATGTTAGAATTATGGTATAATTTCATCTCTATCATTCACCCTTACATTACTTACATTTTTATAAGCATTTATTGACTCTAAAAGAAAATGTTTTTCTTAAAGTTAACTAGCTAATGTAATATACTTTCTTAATTCATATTAACTATTAATCCCTTTCCCTCTGTAACTATTTGCAAGTTCAACCCCAAATGGTTTTATATATAAAATTAACATCTTTCAAAGTTAACATTAATATTGCAGCATTGTACTCCTGCATATACAAAAGTATAATATACATTTTTTACTTCAACTGAGTAGTGAAATGTAGACATAGAAAGCACATAACAGCTTTGTTCATGATGCTTCTGGAATGTTCACCTGTAACTGAAAGTGAATATTCAGAATCTGACATTAAATACAAACTGCATGCTGCTTTGTTCATGTCACTGATGTTGTTACACTGACTGACTGACGGTTACTCAATACAGTCATACGGTGTCTGATAATGCAAAAACCCGGGGATGAAACTCAACTCGAGACACAGCAAGGAAGGACACAGGAAGAGAGCATCTCTTTCAACTGTAGAATTCTGCAGCCTATGAAAATTTATAAGTATCCTTTCTCCAGAGATCTTTGGAAACAAATCAACACTTTTCTGCAGAGTCTATTCAGGAATCTGCAGTCCCCAAATCCCCGGGCCATGGACCATACCTGTCTGTGGCCTGTTAGGAAGCGGGCCGCAGGAGCTGAGCGGTGGTGAGCCAGCCAAGCTTCGTTGTGTTTACAGCTGCTCCCTGTCACTTGCATCACCACCACCTGAGCTCCGCCTCCTCATGTCAGTCACTGTCTCCCATCACCCCCAGATGGGACCGTCTAGTTGCAGGAAAAGAATCTCAGGGCTTTCACTGATTCTGCATTATGGTGAGTTGTGTCATTATTTCATTATATATTACAATGTAATAATAATAGAAATAAAGTGCATAATAAATGTAATGCACTTGAATCATCCTGAAACCACCCTCCTCCCCATGGAAAAACTGTCTTCCGTGAAACTGGTCCCTGGTGACAAAAAGGCTGGGGATTACTGCTTTAGATGGATGGAGTAGTGGACCTATTTATTCATTCATGGACTCATTCTTTCACTCAACTACTATGGCATGTGTCAAGCACTATGTTACTGGGAGAATAGACAATTAAAACAAGGGCCCTGTCCTCAAGAACTTCATGGTTTAGCAGGGGAGACAGAGCAGCAAATAGACAAATGTAACAGTGCAATCAGTGTTACAAAGTCAAGACACCCCCTGAATGCTATGGGAACACAGAGGAAGTGGACGTTCAGTCCATACTGGGGGATAGAGAGGTAGTCCAGAAGATTGTCTGATAATTCTCTTCTGACTTAATAATTCTACGATTTATTTCTATTTTAAGAAAAACGGTTTTGTTATTTTCCGATGTATATAGTTAAGATTTATAGGGAATAATAAAACAGTATGTACATAGCTATGATTTATAGAGATAAATTGATATATCTAAGATTGGTGTGAAATAAAATAAGTTCATTAAATAATAATGAAAACAAGTATATTAGGCATCTCTTGGAGTAGCTGCCTGGCTCCTGATGATTCTCTTGTTTACAAAAAAATTTTCTAACCACATATATATGAATCTTCAAACAATACATGTTTAGTTAACCATTAAAGAACAATGGCTCAAGTTTCCAACAGTTGATGACAGTACTAGCATCCTCTTCAAAATGCCAGTTGTTTTGGAGCATCAAAACATCTCCGGGGACATCTACGGAGGCCCACAAAGCAGTCTGGCTTACTGAGTGTTCATCATGTCTTTCCTCTCTTCTGGAAACCAGTTTGGCAGTTCCTTAACAAGCTAAACATAGAATTAGCACATGATCCAGCAGTTCCACTCCTGGGTATGCACCCAAAGGAATTGAAAGTACCAATGTTCACAACACCATTATTCAAAATACTCAAAATAGCCAAAAGGTAGTAACAATCCAAGTGTCCATCAACAGATGAATGTATAAACAAAATGTCCCTGCTGATGGAAGTGTCCTGCCGGTCCCCTGAACGGGCCCATGCAGAGGAAGTCTCTGTTTCCAGGGTGCTATTTCCTGATGTTCCCTCCACCCCATAAATGTTGCAGAGAGTTGTGAATGGGTGTGATGAAAATCGCTTCCTCCCAACTCTGCGCCACACTGTGTCACCTGGAATCCAGGGCAACATTACTCACAAAAACAGACCCATCAGCTCCTCCCTGTCCACATCCACAAAGCATCTCTCGAAAGTCAAAAACCAAAAAAATCAAACAAAAAGAAGCAAAGAAACAAATCAAACCTACCACCCTCACCACAGGAGCTAACCTTGATCCGTGAGCAAGGTCTTTCCATTCATAAACAGCCCAGAGACACTGTGTTCTCTACTTACAATGGATGAGAAGCCTCAGAAATACCATTGAATGCCGCGTTGTAAATCCTCTGCACTCAGAACAGAGGTGACCTTGTAGTTTCTCCGAGGACCATCAGTGGATAGATGCTTTGCATTATCCAGGTTTCAGCTCAAATGTCACCTTATCCGCGTCACTTGCTTATATCCTCTTGTTTTACTGTCTTCACGGTACTTACGCCCACCCTGTCTATTTTATTGTTTCTCTCCAGCTTCCAGAATGTAAGCCCCATTAGTAGAGGAACCTTCACTACTATATCCCCAGAATACAAAACAGGGCCCGACACACAAGTGTTCAATAAATATTTCGTGAATGCCCAGTAATTATTTTTTGAGTATTTACCATGTGCTAGGCACTGTTTTTAATGCCATATGTGTAATAACTAATTTAATTCCCAAAGAAATCCTATGAGGTAGGGAGTATTATTATCCCTATTTTATAGATGAAGAAACAGGGACAGAGAGATTAAGTAAAAAGCCACAAATCATCAGCTAGTAAGTAATCGCTTTGGTAACAATTAAAACAATAGTGAACTCTTTTTCTTATGGTTCTGTGGGTCACTGGTCTTAGGTGGATGGTTCTGGCTTGAATTCTCTCACACGATTACTATCAGTTAGTAGCTGGGGCTTGAGTCTTCTGAAGGCTTAGCTGGACTGGCCCTTCAAGATGACTTCTTCCCTCACTTGTCTGGCACCTCAGCTGGGAAGACTGGACCAGCCAAGGCTGCCTGAGCATCTCTCTCTCTCTCTCCACAAAGCCTCTCTACAGGAGTAGGCTGGGCTTTCTCACAGCACAGTGGTCCTTACCCGGCAGCCAGCTCCCTGCAAGTGCACATTTTAAGAGACAAAGGCAGCAGATGACAGACTTCTTGTGCCCTCACCCCAGAAGTCATATAGTGTCACCTCTGCCCCATCCCATTTGCTCCACAGGGCCAGCTACCAGAAAAAGGAATACCACGAGGTGTGGTGACTAGAGGGTCGTCTTTGGAGACTCACCACCACAGTGGTGGAGCTGGCATTTGAACCTAGGCAGTCTGGCTCCAGAAACTACACTTTTAGTAACTAACTACACTCTTAACCACTACATCACGATGTGTGTCTATTAGGAATAAATGAATAAATTCTTTACACAATTTGTATAATTAGAGGGGTCTATTTTGGTGATTTGGGACTCCAAAGGTAAATTAAAGTCTCTACCTCTAAAGACAGAAAATTATTTGCAATTTTCTGACAATCCTTTCTCTGCTTCTAAACACCCTAGTTTCAAAAGTCAAGGAGAACACTGAGTTGGTGCTGGGGTGGGATGTGGCTGGTTGAAGTAGGGAAGGTTTGGAAATGCTTCTGTGGACAAAGTCCATGATCTTATGAAAGATCATATTTTAAATGAAGAAAGGACATAGTGAGTAGGAATGGGTATTTCCAATGGGAAAGCGCCATGCCCCAAAGGGATTACCATCCAGCTTGAAACAAGTTGGCCTGTAGACAAGTTCTACACAAACACCACACTTTTATGCCTTATTACAGCCTTGGAAAAGAGGTTAAAAAAATAATCAACATCACCACCATTTATAGAGCTTCTGCTTCTACCAAGCCCTGTGCCAAGGACCTTTCATCTCCTGCCTCCTTCAATCCTTACATCAACCTTACAAGGCAGGCTTGACCATTGTATCTAGGATAACAACTTCAGAAAGTTCCAAAAACTTCATCACATACCTAGTAAATGCCTGGACAGGGATTTGAATCCACGTCGGTGTGACTCTCAAATGCCCATTCTTCCAGTCACTGCGCAATGGCACACGTACAACCCTCCACCATGATTCCTGTCACCCTGTGCCATTGTTATTTGTTTCTGGGACATACCAACTAGTGACAGCCTTCTTACCTCCCCAAGCCCTGTTCAGGAAATGTGATTTTTCCCAATGACTGCAGTCTCTGTGCCCATCCAGAACTCGATCTCTGGTAGGTACTTTACAAGCAGTTTTAATGAACGAATGAATTACAGTTTCTTCAGAGGATCTCAGGGGTTTCAGAAGGCCTGTGTCTAGCAGTCATTTCTAGGAGCATTTAGCAGCAATGACGTTGTCACTGGCTTCCCTATGCCTCCTTTCTTGCCAGTTGGGTCCATGTAACAGCCCATCTCTGACTAAATGGTCTTTCCCTCCTTCATATTTTAGAAAACACTATTTTATTATATGCAATGCTTAGGAGTGTCTTGGGGGGTGAGGTGGTAAAATAGAGGTGATATTCAGTGGCAGGGCTTGTCCTTTGAGCAGCTTTCATTCCAACTCCCCACTTCTCTGTGGGTGTTTGATTTATTTTTGGATGTTTATATTGGTTTTCCAAAGACTTGCCACACTGACTCTCATGATCTAACAAATAATGTATCAGAAGAAAACACTTCTTTTCTCCCAAGTTCCTAGAGTTAGAAATTCAAGAGTGCTGTTGCCACTATTGATAAAGCTGCTAAATTATAAGGTGCAACTGTGTAAACTGAGGGTAGTGATTATATTTTTTGTAGGATCAAGGAACAACGATCCATACATATAACATTTCTCTGTGCAAGGAATATGGGACACCAACTATCCACATGAGCACTTTCCTAACTCTAAGCAAAACAATGTAGGAAAAAAAAAAAAAAAGAAACTCTTAGAATTAGGAGCCCTCTAAATGCTCCCCTAGTCTCCAGCATTAAGCAACCAGCAAATGAGACCATTTCCTTTTTTACTATCAATACCTGATAGATTTTAAGGAATCTGCAACTTTATGGAACAATTCTAATTTGCCCATAATTTCACATCATAAATTGAACTCTAGAGGTGGGCAAGCGATGTAAAAGTAATTTCATCAGTCTTTTAAATAATACCTTCTTAAAAATCCTTTCTAGGTGTGTTACCTCTATTAAACTCCTCAATTTACACTGCTTTTAAAAAATGTGTTATCTTCGTATTCTATTATTATAGTGATATTTCAAGAAAGAATGACTTTTTTGGTCATGAATATATTAATTAAAAAATATCCAAGGAAGACTTTATTTTCACATGTTCTCATTTTCCTCTCTACTCATTAAATCCTTTCTAAGGCATCTGCCTGAACACAGCGCTAAAAATACAAGCAGTACAAATAAGCATATTTATAAAACATCAAGTTTTCAATTAATAAAAATGTACTCAATTTCCATGTGAAACAGCAAAGGAAAACAAAACAAAAACAAGCAACAGAAGCACTCAAAACCAAGCAGAAAACTAAACAAATTAAGAAAAATTAGACCAAGGCCCAGTGGGAAAATGTCACCTATAGTATTTGCTTACTTATTTAGAATTTATATTTGCCTTGCTTCCCAGAAGGATTTAAGGCAACAAGGAAAACTTTTTAATCCTTCTAGTGTCTTATCAACTGAAACCTAATTAGAACAGTTTATATATCATAAGAATCATAAAGTTTCTGAATTATACTCTCTGGATTAAAAAACAAACAAAAACCACTATGCTCTTATCCCATTTATATGATCTTGGATAGGCAGACATTCTCTGTAAATTATACTCATCTTTCCTACCTTTGAATGTAAATAATATTAACTCAAGCATTGGGTTAAATTACTATTCAGGCAACTGAAATAACGAGCCTAGTACAACAAATGCATATGTACTTTTCTGTTTTTTTAAAACCCATAGTTAAGATTGGAATTTACGTCTCTATATAATTCTAAATCCTATATACGGTTTAAAGCCAGGAAATATATGTTTAAGGCCAAAATTCCATTCCCCTATCTGTCCTGCTGTGGTTATACCAGGCAAATAATAGTTACAGTAATTTTGGAACCCCTTGCTATACCCTTAAGTATAATTAAACAACTTAAACGTTGAGTTCCTGCTTAAATTCCCTATTTGTTTTCTCAAATTATATACCTAGCACTGATATTACTAGAACATCACTGCATGTCTCAATTTTCATACAACCCCATCCCCGCCACTGCTGAATTTCTTCCCATAAAACCATATAAAAGTTACTGAGAAGACATAAATCCCAATCACATTTTTAATCTACTAGTTCTTTAAACTGTGAGTACCATTTAAATTTAATCAGGCTTCTGGAGGATGGATTCAGTATGATGATTTTAACATACATAAGTTACAAAATTACCCCTGAGGTGATGGTACAGGAATTCCTTTACAGAATTGTTAGGCATATTTGGAATTATTAAGGCACATGTTAAATAACCCTGTGAAGTCAAACAAAGCCTTACAGAGAACACAGTATCAATTTCTCAGTCTCAGAGTAGGACAGATGTAAAATAGGTCTTAACATCTTTTATTCTTTGCATGGGACGATAATTTTTATCTCTAATAATCTAAGAGCTTCGGTAATTTTTAAAAGTGAAAATCAGCCTTATTCCAAATTATCAATACTTAAAACTACTGACAGTGAGCGTCATAATTCGCACATATAACTGTTACTGATTCTCTTGTCTAACTACTCCCCACCAGATTATAAACTCCCTGAGGACTGAAATGATGCCTTATTTTTTTACCCCCAGGGCCCAACCCAATGCCTACTATACAGTAGGTGCTCAATAAATGTTGGTGAATGTTTATTTATTGGATAAATAAGTGCATAAGAGTGTAATTGTATCACTGAGTTATAAAATTTTGTGCTAGTCTTTTCATATCATTTACAAGTATGATGATATTAGGTAAGGTACAAATTCTTTAGATCTCAGTTTCCTCACTTACGAAATGAGCATACTAATGTCCACACCACCAATCTCACAGAATTGGATGCAAATGAAATAAAACGATTCAATATTTTGAAGGTATTGCTAAAAACTATACACAGTATTATTATTTTAGTTCTATGATTTCTATAACAAGCACACAGTCTTGTGTTGCTTAACGATGGAGATACATTCTAAGAAATGCTTTGTTAGGTGATTTCATCGTTGCGCAAACATTATAGAGGGCACTTAACACACCCAGATGGGATAGCCTAATACCCACCTAGGCTATACAGCATAGTCTATCGCTCCCCGCTACAAACCTGTGTGGCATGTTACTGTAGTGAATACCATAGGCCACTGTCACACAGTTGTAAGTATTTATGTATCTAAACACAGAAAAGGCACAGTAAAAATACGGTAATATAATCTTACGGAACTGCTGTTGTCTGTGCTGTCATCCTTGACCAAAACATTGGAAGCAACACATGACTGTGTTTACTTCCAGCTGGATAGAAAAAATAGGTAGTTATCAAAATGATAATACAGGCATTACCTGGAGAATCTGAAGATCTTTTTACATAAGATAACTCATGCTTTTTTTTTTTATTTCTGCATTAAGTAGTTAATAAGGAAAAATTTGCCACATACTTTCAGCTTAAATGGGACCGACTGTACCTACTGCCACATCCTCCTCCCATTTCTGGCAAAGGTCTGTGACTCTCTGACCCTCCCACATTATTTACTTCATAGCTAAAAGGATAAAAAGCTGTTTTCTAGGTGGACCCCCAATACTAAATTTTAAAGTGCTCAAACATTTGCCGATTTTTCCCAAGCCAGATTTATGCTGAAAAGAATAACTGAAACCTTAAATTAGCTTATTTCAGTACCTTTAAAATCTTTTGGGGAATAAAGAGGGGATTATAAATAATAAAAAAAAATCTTGTAATTTCAATAATGATTTATAACAATAGGACCACATATATGGGTTACGTCATTTTAAAAAGTGATTTGTAAATTATTCCCAGCTTTAAATCTAAGAATGAAATCATTTTCACCAGTCTCTGCATACCAATTGCTATTTTGGTTAGATAATAACAGCGCTGCCTTACACATTCAGACGTGATATTTGGTTTTATGTTTGAGAACCTATATTGATTAACAATTCTTATATACCTGTTCAAGGAGAGTTCCCGGAAGGTTTTAGGCTTTAAGTTTCCTCTAATCTGCAGTTGCTGTAAACAAAGGTTCAGCTGGTTCCATTAGCCATCCATACCATATGTAGCCCAAGTCAAACTCTGAACGGAGTTGCTTTCACAAGGTATTATTTTGCTATTGTGCCTGTTTTTTATTTAAAATAATATTTTATCAAATCATCAATATGTAGCTCTAATTCTATTATAGGAATGACAAAATGAACAAGTTATGAGTAAAAATATCAAGGAACAGAACTATTGGTGATTTGCCAAGTTTGTAATGAATTTATAATGAAACCCTTAATGGAAAGATGACCTTTATGTGAGGGGTGCCTGTGGAGCAAGAATGCAAGGTGCCTGGTGGGCTTTATCTCACTTCCCTCTCACAGCCTTGGGAACACATCCTAGCAGGCAGCTCCCCATGCTTGCATCGCCTCTGAAGTCATCTGTGTGTCTCCAGCACCCGGAGCCATGCCTGGCGGGCTCTTCTAAATATTTCTTGCCCTATGTAGCAGTGAACTTCATCACACTGGCTGTGTTTTGGTTCACAATGGTCCACTCTCCCTATCTCCTTTAAAGATCTCAGATATATTACTGTCTCCTGCACACACTCTTACCCTGCAGGAGAACCACTGTAACAGAGGGGTCCAAGTGGTCAGATGTCAACATTTGGAGTTTCACTTCTTGCTGCAGGGCTTGGTACAGGTGGAGCTACTCGTTCTCCTCCTTAAATCACTTAGGGTGACTTTTGCCTCACCCCAATCCTGTTGTTCTTCCAAGCCTGCTTAGAAGAAGGCTAGTCACCATTTTCCAAAGGACTATATATATAGACCTTAGCTGTCATCACACTCAACATCCCCATATGTGAGGACTCGGGGTTTTATGCAGATGCCCCTTAGGTTGCAGTCTCCAAAATCAACTCCTGCAGGAAACTAAGAAACCCTCAACTCCATGATGGATTACAAAATAATTTAACTATTTTTTAACACTCAAATTCTCCATGATTTAGTCTCTAGTCATATATTTTTGAGAACATACTCTGCAAAATTAATTAGTAAAACCTAAAACTAGTTGAGGTCATCAAGAGCTGGTGGCAAAAAAGGTAAAGCTGAGTCAAGAGGCTTGAGTTCCAGTCACAGATCCAACAACTGTGGAGAACAAGTATCAACTTCCTGTTTGCAAAGCAGAAGTGGCACGGAGCACCTTTGTCTGCAATCTCTTTTTACATAAGTAAAATCAACACCGAAAATTCTCTAGAACAGCATTTTCCAAAGAAACTTTTGGTCATGATGGAAATACTCATGTTATCTGTCGTCCAGTATGGTAGCCGCTATCCACATGTGCTATCGAGCACTGGAAATGTGGCTAGTATGACTGAGGAACGAATTTTTTTTTTTTTTCTTGAGACAAGGTCTTCCTCTATTGCCTAGGCTGGAGGGCAGGGTTGCCATCATAGCTCACTGCAGTGTTGAACTCTTGGGCTCACGTGATCCTCCTGCCTTAGTCTCCTGAGTAGCCACCACACCCAACCCATAATTTAAATTTAAACAACCAATGTAGACAGTGTATTGAACAGCGCAGCTAAGAAATTGCTATACAATTTTTAAAGTACTATAATACAAGGACAAATCTAAATTTCCAACCCGCAGGCTATACTTTCAAACCAGAAAGTCTAATACGATTGGCTAGAGAGTTTGGTTGTGACGACTGGCATTTACCTCTCTTAAAGCATACAAACATTAAAATCAGACTTTTCCCCACGCTCCCATTGGTAAGATACAGTTTAATGAAAACCATTCAGTGGTGAAAGCCACCTTCCTGGGACCCATCTCCGATCTGGAAGAATGGAATGGGAGGCTGGTGACTCTCCAGCTATGAAAACTGAAGTTTGAGAGCCACTCTGACATCTTCCCATGTGGAGCGAGTGGTCTCAGTGATGTTTTAATAAAAGTGATATTAAATCACCCAAAGGTAATTCTATTCTCGGTTTACTGACTGCAGGAGCAGGACAATGGACAGGACCAACCGGCTTTGGGATGGCTGTTCACAGACTGCCTTGGATGAGGCCGCAGAGAGCACAGTCCTGTCTGAAACAGCAGCCAACCCGGAGCCTGGAGCACCTGGGCTCTCAGCTGATGCCACCACATGCTAACTGCAGAGCTGCTGAGAGAACACTTGAGGCAGGAAACTACACATTTCTTCATCTTCTTTGCTGCCACCCTTGTCCACTCCACCATATTCTCTCTCCCGGATGCCACAGCAGCTTCCTAGCTGGTCTCCCCGCTTCCACTCTTAAATCCCTACTGCTCGTCCTCCACATAGCAGCTGGAGGGACCTTTTCAAATCAGATAATCTCATTCCTCTGCTTAAGAGCCTCCAGTGGCTTCCTACTCAAACTTCAAACTCCTCACCATGGCCTACCAGGGCCTGCCCACCTTCGACACTTCTCTTCCCAGTATCTCCTTGCTCCTTCTGTTCCAGCCACACTGACCTCCTCGCTTTGTTCTTCAGACTAATCAAGCTTCCTCCCCCTCGGGCAGTAAGTGGAAAGGGGAAGTGAGACGTATACTATCTCATGTGGTCTTCACAATATAATCCTGACTTTTAAAGAAAGTAAATCCTAGTCACACAGTCTATGAGAGATGAAATGAGAATTTGAACCCAGGAAATCTTGACTGCTGAGCTCACAGCCTTTATCTTTGTTACACCCACATGGATTATCCATTATACTCCCCTCCTCACATACACGCACATGAGAATGAGGCAATCAGGCGTCTCTTGACACAAAGCCCTCCTTTATCAAGGAAAACCTTCATGGTACGTCCATACCAACACCACCCGCAAAACCCAGAACACATGGCCACCCATGGATTTCTACATGTTAGGCACGTGATGCCTCTCAGCCATTGATTTTCTTGGATCATTTTTAAAATTACATCCATTTAATGACAATTAAAACACAATTACAATAAGGAAGTGAAATAAGGCTCCAAACACAGAAGGAACTTGACTTTCCTCCTCAGTGGGAATGCCTCACGGCAAAATAGGTTTTACTTTACATAAAGTTGGGCTTACCAACTGTTTGATCAAGTCCATTTCTATAGTTGTTCAGGCCTCAGCTTCCCCATCTATAAAATGGGGATAATACTACTTCCTCACAGAGCGTTTTTGAGGATTCAGTGTGATTAAGCTTGCTAACTACTTGGCACGGTAAGCGCTAGCTTACACAGTCAGAGGTAGCTACTTTTAAAAATCATAATCTGTGGCTGGTACAATGTGACTGAATGAAGCTCTCAGTGAACCAATGTGCTCAGTTACCAAATGATGTCCCAACAATGAAAAAATGAAGATAACAGTCAGTGCTACACTGACTGGAAACATGACTCATTCTAGCTGACTCTAAATCCAGGCTTTTTTTTTTTTTTTTACTAGCTGTCTCTAAATTCAGCTTCTTATCTTGACTCAGCATAATCTGTGCCATCACTAACCAGCATGGGCATTTTATTGGCCCTGGGTTGCTATTTAGGTCCCCCCTCCTTCTTACTATTTTTCTCTATTCTTAGATTGCCTTGAGTGGTGGTTTCACCTCAGGGACATTAAGTGGGTTTTTTTTTTTTCTTTTTCTTTTCCTAATGGGTATAGAGTAGTCAAAGTACTACCTTTGATCTTCTATTTCTGACTGGGAATTTATGAAGGCACAAACAACAAATAACTCCTAAAGGTCATTACGACAGAACTTTGACTGAAAAATAGGCTTAATTATGAATCTATAAAACTCAACTGAGTCTGGATGGGTTTTCAGAAACACATCTGCTTTAAGCATTTATTCCTTCAAGCATTATCTTGTGCTCTTTCTAATCGCTAATGCAGGGCATGACTAGATCTATTAATGCAAATCTTCCAAATAGTTGAGGTAAATCCAACATTTCACTATTTTAGGCATTTGCCTCTAACTCAAATCCTGACACCAGAGGGAAAGGGCGGCAGCCTTCCACTGTTTCCAACATCCACTTCCAGGAGAATATCTTTTTTAAAAGATGCTTACTGTGATTTTCCAAGTGCATTTGCTATTTGGAGGGTACACTCCAGGAAAACCTTCACTGCCAATAAATCCAGACTCTCCAGTAAGAATGCCGCCACATGTGAAAACAGGTCTGGGAAAATAAAAGAGGAAAGGATAATTAATTTGAAACGTGGTCTACCAATCAAATGTCAACTGCAGAAAGGGGTAACATATTAATATGGATAAAAGTTAACGTTGATTACAAAGGATCTGAAAGCTTGCTAGCTCTTAGATATTTAAATTATAGCCTAATAAAGCATTCAATCCAGCTACCATCTGTCTCCATCATAACAGCATATAATGAAGTCCTTGACATGGTGGTAAAGTCTTGCAGGAAAACGGTAAATGGATCAATTTAACTGGGGAGAGTGGGAGAGAAGGTAAGAGCCAAGCTGAGTGAGATGCACAGTTTTAAAGATAGACAAGCAATTGGTTAATATAAAAAAGTTTTAAGTTCCCAGCTTTGGAGAAATGCCCAGTTCTCCTCCCTTTCTGAAAATCATTGGCTATTGGCAGAGGCTTCCATTGAAAAAGGAGGCTGACTTTGATGGGGGCGGAAGAGGAGATGCCAAAGTTTGCCCTCGGGCGGGTCCCTCAGCCCAGGTCCTGGGGCGGTCCAGAGGTAGGCAAGAGTTAACTTTCCCGAGCGGCTCCCAGGACGCCGCGCGACTTGAGTTTTCCCCTAGGTTTACGTCTCCGGGCAAAGCCTCTCCCGGGAGGAAAACAGCGGTAAACCAGAGTCCACACAGTTTGGGCCTTGGTGCTTCCCTCGGCCCCATAAACATCTGGGGAGAGGAGAAGCAAGTCGGATTAAGCCCCCGCCACGTGGTGGCCCGGCCAGCTACAGCGCCATCCGGCAGGCGAGGCTGGGGGCGCAGGGGGGAGCCCTGCGGGCAGGCGCGGTCCTGAGGTCCTGGGCGGAGCCCGCGCGGGGTGGCGGCCGCTGCACCCCGGGGTGAGCGCAGGGCCGCACGCTGGGGCACCCGGGCGCCCCGAAGCGGACTGAGTAAAGCAGCCGGCGAGGCTGCAGTGGTAGAGGAGGAAAGGAAGGAGGCAGGGAGCTCGGGCAGGGGTCGCGTTACCTCTCCGGGGACTGCTGCCGCGAGAGCTGGGTGGCGGCGGCCAGCAGCAGGCAGAGCGGGGTCCAGGCGTTCGCGCCCCTCATGGCCAGTGTAGACGCTCGAGGCTCGCACCCCAGGGCGCGCGCGCGGGCACACACACCCCTTCGCACCCTCCCAGGCTCCACACCGACTCACACACTGGCATAAACACGGGCTCACACACCGGCCCGCGCCCCCGCTCTCTCGCACACACCACCGCGGGGCAGCCCAGGTAGCCGGGTGTGCGCGGCGGGCGCGGTGGGGGCGCTTTTAAAGGCGATTACGGTGCAGTCTGACTCGACGCTTAATTTCCCCTGAGGAGTTGCTCTGGCAGCCACAGGCCACTGCTGAATATCCCGTTTGTTCTCCGGCGGCAGGAGGGGCGGCTCCGAGGCCAGAGCCGCCTCCTCTCCTGGGGCGGGCGGGCGCCTCCTCCTTGCACCCCGATATCCCCGGCCCCTCTCACGTCCCGCCCGCGGGCACCCTGGGGAGAAGGATGGGAAGGGGAGCCCGCTGCAGAGTGGTACCCGACCGGGCCCGGGCTCCGAGGTCCACAGACAATTCTCAGGGAGGGCTTCTTGGTTTGCCTTGGAGAATGTTTTTTTCCAGTTGCTTTTAAATAAAAAGTATTAGCGCGAGCTGGTTCCTGGAAAACCTGGGGTTCCTTCTTAATATTTGTCTCCTTCAAACACCCAAGATCCAAGGAAAGAAAGGGAAAAGTAGAAGAGGAATTCTATCGTATTTAACTGCTGCTCTTACTCTCTTCCTTTACACAAACACACACACACACACACACACACACACACAGACACATCTCAGTAAGATTCTCTTCTGCTTTTACTGATGGGTGAGAATGACATTACAAGGGAGGTAGTTTCTGTGTGGGGATTTAGACATGGGTTCTCAGGCAAGTGATTTGTGTGTGAGTTATCATTAAATGTCAAATAATGAGGACAGAACCAAATCATCAAATCTCACCATCCCATGATATGTTCTGAAAATGGTGTTTCTCTGCTGGCATCTCTCTGTTCTTAGAAGACCTTTCCAACAATTTCTTTCTGTAGTATTGACAAGTTAAGATTTACAGAGAATTTGTTTTTCTAAGAAGAACAATTCTAGCCTTGTGGAATCAAGGTTTTCCTTTACTTAGTTTATAGAAAAAGAATTTTAAACATTTATTAAGTGCCTCCCAATAATCGGGGATTAATAAAAGAATAACAAGAACAGAATGGATTCATTGAATGTTTAATAACCACACCACCCATGGGAGACATAATGTAATTTTGACATCTCATTTGAGTTGTTCCTTCTAAATTATTTTCAACTTTCTAAGCAAAAAAATTAAGCATTAAAGTAGTATTTATGAAGACTTAATTTCTAATAATGAGGTTATAATGTTAAGAACATAAACACTCCTGGTAAGGAAATAAGTAAAACTGGCTACAAGAAATAATCTTTTAGTAGTGGAGGAAGCCAGGAGCTTGTACTAGAAACGAGAATTTCCCTGTGTGATTTAGATTATCTTACCATTTTTGAAAAAGTGAAGAAAAAAACATCATACACTACAACATTTTAAAAATTCTCTAAAGGCACCACACCCTGTATGACATTAAAAAAAAGGATTACAGAATTTGGCAAACTACATTATATCCTGAAACACCCTCAACCCAATAAAAATATCTCTAAAACAGCAAAGAGGAAAATAAATGATTGTTTATTTTGCAAACATTTCAAGAATATGCTATCCAATAGCATGTTTTAGATGATAGTTTATTTAAAAGTCATAGTTTTAAATTATAGAGTGAAAATATTGCTCAATTCACTTTCTGGTAATGATTTGATGTCCTCATAGCCAGAAAATACTTCATTCTTAGGACTAAGCTAAGTTTTCAAAATTAAAAAAAAAAAACCCAAAGTATTAAACATGGCTAAATAGATAGACTATTTGAATATAAATATGCAACAGTATTTTTTTTAATTTATAAACTGATGACTGTGTTCATATCCTCTCTAAAGAGTCAGGATTTTAACACTGAGCATTCCGTTGTTGTCGAGACACATAAGAAAGACATTGATTTTACCATGTGATTTTAAAGTTTACTGAAACCCATATTATTTGCTCTTAAAAACACATATTTGACTTGGAGCTATAGTTCTGACCAAAATTATAAACCTTAAATATCCTGAGAAGTGTAAAGTGTTAAAATTGAGAGAGACCCAAGTGGACTCTGAAGGTGAGTGTAAGGTCCATCTTGGTGAGAGCAATTTCTGCACTTTTTCAAGGCAGAATTAGTATAATGGATAGGGACCAACAGAACTACAGGCAGTGGAAAAGGGGAGAGAAAGAAAAATCCCTGTGGATAGATTCTCGAAAGAAAAGTGGAGTGACCGGTAAAGTGATCCTTGTCATCCAAAAGGTATATTACCCAGTCTCTGCAGTTCCTGGGTTGTGCAGAGAATCAAAGTTATGGGACTATCTAAAAATATTCACCAATGAACTGACCACTTACAAAATTAGGCCCCACCGAAACAGTGCTTGCGGCATAGTGTTAGCATCTAGCTGGGCTCAATATGTCAACATCATTGTAAGTCTCTGGTTAATTCATCAACCTCGTAAACATCTGAAAATGCAATGTAAATCCCATGCACATTCATTTTGTAGTGCTGTACTGATCCTGTAAAAAAAAATCCAGAATTTCATAAAATGAATGCAAGTGATATTGAAAGAAGTGGGAGAATGATGGCCTTTTTTCTGACAAATGAAGACCTGGATGAGATACTCTGGTGAACAAGTGAAGGAAAGAAACTGAAGAAGATTGCTGACCAAAAGTCTCTCCACAAAAGGATGATTTTGAGTACCAAAGTGTTTAAGAGAAGCCCACGAGAAAAATGAAAAAGCCCTGTAATACTTTTCCAAAAGTAATCTTCTATATTATTATTATGTTGTGAAAATCAAATCTTCCCTGTGAAGGGAAGAATGTTTGTACTTTGCTATAAAGCAGTTTTGTCAGGAAAATTATGCTAAAAAATTAACATTTATTCATTACGAGAATTAGCATACAACTGAAATTTTGATAAATACAAAATAAATGTAAATTTTCTAATTTTCAGTTTCATTTTTAAAGATAAAATCCTAACCAATTTTTCAATATCTGCTTTGAAAATTTGGAGCTTATTTTAAATATGTAGCCTTTTCCAATGCAATTAACCTCAGATATGAATAATCTCCAATTGTCTCGAAATGTACCTGAGCACAATCCAGGGCAGTACATCAGATTGATGGACAGAGGGTGGAAGAAGAAATAATGGGAGTGGCTGGACTCTTCCCTTCCATTGGTCTCTTACAATGGAAGAGGCATGAGCCGTATCCGGAACTCAGGTGTAGTCTCTGCTTCCTTGAATGTGACACTATGTCAGCTGCACCACACGGGGTCTCTAGATTTGTGAGTGTTACAAATGTATAAAATGAATGAAAAGTATCTGGAAAGCAATTAGTGTGGGAATTCTTTTATGCAGCCTGTTAGTGACAATACAACATTTGTGATATTTCTATAATGTCTGTAGTTCTTTAGAACTATCAAACTGGAATTTCTCCATTTTTCTAATCTGGGAAATTATAATAGTGTGCTGTTATGATATTAACACTGCAGTGATAGAAATGCCTTTTCTAAATTCAGCATTTTAGATACTATCAACATTTAGGAACTCTCTGTTACCTTTGAATTCTTGTGCACAGACCAAATCAGTAGCTACTCTTATGTTTGAGGATTTTTAGAATTAAAAGTTAGTTCAATAGTTTTTGATGTTTGTAAACATATATTAGGAAGAAAAGTAGACATTCCCCCATACACCCCTTTGCCAAGAGTAAAATGTTACAGAAGAATTGTATTGGTCAAGCTTCTTAACTACAAAAAAAAGAGTCCACTCAGAGTGAGTTCACTCTGTTAATTCAAACAGTGAAAGGGATGTATTTCTAAGTAGTGGATAGTTCACGTTGCTATTAAGAGAACTGGAGAAACAGTCTCAAGGCTTATTTTTCCAGAATAATGGCCAAAATCTCTCCTCAGAAACGGTCCAGTGAAAAATCTGTTGTCACGAAGACTAAGTCCCAAATGCAGGTATTTGAATTTACTGCAGTCGTTACTGCTGTGAACACCTCAGGGGCTTTTCTGCCCTGGGAAATGCCACCTTGCAACACTCCTGCCGCAAAGGCCAGACACCTCTGCTGTCCCGTCCAGAAAGAGAGCTCATCACAGAACCTCCTAGCTCATGTTGATCTCTCACAACATCTCATGCAAGTGCATGTGATTGGTGCCGTCCACGTCACATGTCTGCATCTCAGCTGCAAGGGGGGCTGGGAATTCAACATTATGTGGGGCATGAGGGTCACATAATGTAGAAATTTCACCAAATAGTAAAAAGCTACTAAAAAAATAACGGCAGGCACAGTATGATTAATGTCCATGAAAGGGATTACAAAGTTTAATTAGCCTGTCTCCTTACATCCCTTTGCTAAGGAAAGCAGCCATCAGGAGTCCTTTATGTATGCAGTTGCAGAGGTAATATGATGTGTTGAATGAAATCAGCTCCACTCTCCTGCCCACGTAGGACTGGGTCAGGGATTTTGTTTCCACCAAAGGCAACCCCCATGAAAGCTGGCCAAACTGAACACAAAGGAGTCAGCTGTTTCTTGCTGGTTTGACTTTTACTGAGCACTTATTATACACCAGGAACTGTGCTAAGTGCTTTACAACACTATTTCATTGAATTCTCTTAGCACTTGATGAGGTAAGAACGATTATCACCATTTCACAGGTGAAGACGCTGAGATTTCTAGAGGTCGACCACTAATCTAAGACCTATAATATGTAAATTAAAAGCTGGGATTTGAACCCAAGCTGACTGGAAACCTCAAGCTTTTAATCAATACTGTATGCCAATGCATCAGAGCCTCTCTTGGGACTCAGGAATGCTCAATATACATGGAGATGGTGGGTGGAGTGGAAAGAAATATGCTGTTTATCTACCCAGGATCCCTTCCTTGGGGAACCACCCTTCCTCATCCCTTGTGGTTCTGTGAACACTGATTCCATTCGCTGCTCCTCCAGCCCACGGGTGGGTGGGACATGTGACCAAGGACTGTCCAAGGACTGTGTCCAAGGCTCTTGCTGCCACTCTGGAGATCTTGGGAAAGAGCTTCTTTCCTCCTTTTTCTTCCTTTGGAAGCCACTTATAAGCAAACGTTTTCCTGGGAAAGGAGGACCAAGCCTGGGGTGAATGCTTCAGAACAACACCTCCCCCGCCCCCCACTTCCACATGGAGATGGAGCTCCAAAAATTTGGAAGAGACTGTTGAGAAAACCCAGACTTCTACCTTGTAATACAGACAAGACTTGGGTGTGAGAAAAGATGTAAGGACAAGTGTTAATAAAAATACTACCTTGACCCTAGAAAAACAATGTGTGGGCCACTGATGGTAAGGAGAACCACGAAGAAGGGAGTACAATTAACACCACCACCAAATAGAACCAGAACACCTCAAAATTGTTTTATTATGTTGACTTTGGGGAATGAACCTTTGCCTATAAGAGTTATTAGTATCCACTGTAGGAAATAAGTATCTTTTTATTTGTTAGGTGTACTCATCATGTTTAAATAATCTCATCCAATAGACTGAACCACGCACCAGTTGGGTGCATTCTGTAGCTAACTCCTCTGGCCGTCTCATCAGGACTCAGTATTACTCATAATCATGAGTCATGCTATGCTGGTAGTTGTCTGTCAGGAAGGCAATGCAACAGGGCCACTGGAGGAAGTGCTGGGACCCCAAAGATGAGGGGAATGTCACCAAGCCCGGTTGCTAACAAGATGCCAGAAGTTTGGAGCAAGAAATATCTGGAGTACCAGGCGGCATCAGCCCAGATTCCTTTTCACCCAGATGACCTTGGGGTCCAGGTGCCCTCCTCACTCAGTGATTCTCAACACGCAGGGCAAGAGTTTGGTGTGAGCACCTGAACCCTAATCCACACCAAGGAATGAAAACTGAAGCTCTCATCTCTTTCATTTCAAGTTGTGTGGGCTTCCATCATAGTAACCATATCTTCTTTTTGTTTTTTAAGTAAAAATCTCCTTGATTATATCAAATCTGGAAAACAGAAAAAAAGAGAAAGAAGAAAATCACCCTTACCTTTGCCATCCAAAGGCAATACTAGTTGTTACTTCAGTTCCCATTCCTTTCCAATGTCTCTTCTGTGATAAAATTATTACTTAGGGATTTGAAGAGGTTGTTTTAATTCAAAGTCATTCTGATTCTTTGCTTTTGAACAAGTCACCAATAAAGAAGATCAATGATAATGATTTTAATGCTGACATTATTGTAACAAGAGACAGACTTAGGATGATGACTTCCCAGGAGGAATGATAGTAGATCTTTTTCCTATCTTAACTTCACTCACAAGTAACTTCCTATTTACCCATTGGTCTTCTAAACCACCATTTGGAGAACCCCATTCTAAATATTAGCAGAGTTAACAATGTACCTCAATTCAAATACCTTTTTATTTGTTCCTCAAGGAAAAGACTCATATTCATTACTCCCTAAACACCTGAAATAAAAAGGTTTGTATTTCCCATTTGAGCCTGGTTTGTTATGTGTTACAAGATTGCTTAAGGGTTGTTGTTTCTCAAAAAGTAAGATAACTACCTAAAAGGCATTATGCAAATAAATATTGTATGTAAATAAAGACATTAGAACTATGAGGCGAGTAATTTAGTGATTATTTACAGTTCTGAGCTTAAAAGAGAACTGCAAAGTTTACACATATATGCACATATACATACATATATATAAAGTTATGACTATGGACCCAGTCTTAAATTTACAATATTAATAAATCTGCTTTGAAGTATGTGCCCTGAGTCTTTTGACCTCAGTGTTCTCATAGCAATTTTACAGATTTTACTGTCCTATAAATGCTTTTGAAATAATCCCAACGAAAACTTAATTTTTCCTAAGAAATACATAGAATCGTAAGTACGTGGGTTTTTTTCCACTAAGATAATTGCAAAAGATGATATGTGTGGGAAAGCACCATTTTCAGTAAATTCTAAATAAAGCCAAAATGCTTGGACATCAGCATATATTTATTGTGGGTATTAAGTGGTTATTAATTTTAAAAATCAGCATGAGACTTACCCCCATTTGACTGAATTTGATAGGATTACAGGTCTTGATTGAATCCAGAGCCTTTTCTCAGGGACATTGGAATTGACACTTCTTAACTGAGGGATATTTGCCAGACACTAATGGCAGGAGTATCCCGTGCTGCTGTGTAGGACTAATTGTACAAATGGGACGTCGGAGCAACAGAAGCAGTGTCTCTGGGCCTGGAGCCGGCAGTTGTCTCTGTTTCCTCAGCTGGTAATGTTTCCATTGGCAGTATCTAGAGATTTTGTTTGTTTGTTTCATTTTTCTTTTACCTTTGTAGTATATTTAGGTATTATGTGTATATAATGGGTATTCTGAGGAAAACTATAGGCACATATTATAAATACATGTATAATATACATATTATCCTTCATGCATGTCTAGACACGGACGCATGTATGAATGTATGTATGCATCTATATGTGCACATGTGTCTCTCCAAGACAAAGCTGGAGACACATTAATAAGTTTTTACTCTTTGGAACCCCCTTTCTAAATTCCAAACTGACCACCGTCTTCAGTCTGCTTGTTTTCCTTCTAATGCTTAGATTTTCAGTTCCAGCTAATCCAAAAATCTTTCTTCTCCCCCGCCACACCCTTCTTTCCTTTCACAAGTTATCGACCGCCTATTCTATGCCAAGTGCTCTACTAGGCCCTGGAGATACAGTGACGGCTAGACCAGACCTGGCTCCTGCCCTCACTGTGGAAAATGCCCTTTAAGATTATTTCTTCAAATAATTGGTCTTATCCATTTTGTACCATGTTGGTTTGGGTTCTCTGAGAAGCAGACACCAATATGGAATTTGATGTGCGAGAGATATATCGGGGGAAATGTTCATGGAGGATGATTGGAAGAGGAACCATGAATAGGTGGGGAGCCCCAGGCTGCAATGTGGGTCTGAAACCTGTGAGAGAAGTTAAGGAAAGAAGGGAGATTGGATTGGAAGAGCTTCAGACCACAGTGCGGCCCTGAGTAAAATCATGGCAGGGCAACGAGGAGCTTTAGCAAAGATGGCCTGTTAGAGGAGCCCTGTGTTGGGTAGAAGCAGCCTGGCTCTCGTATCTCTGTCCTGTTCAGTCATTGGCTGGGGGCAGCCTGGGTAGAGTGTGGCCTTGGCGTGTATGATGCAGCAGATCCCAAAGGCATGGCGAACAGAGGCTGCCAGCTATTGATGGTCCTTATAGCAGATTCTCTCTTGGAGGGAGATCTATGTGGTGCACTCCCACGGCTGCTACATGAGTGGATTTTAGGATTTTGTTCTCCAAGACAATTTTATTTTCAAGTTCTCAGGATAGGTGGGAGTAGAGTGGGAAGAAGAGGAACACTTCATTGCTGTCCCCCGTAAAGCCTGGAGATACTAAGAATTTAACTTTGTTTCACAAACACCAGTACATACTTGTGTGCTTGCCAGTTCTATCAGGGAGGCCACTATGTTGGGTGGTTTCAATACTCTATCGAAAGTTATGTGGGGCTGTTTGTAATGATGTATGTCTTAGGGTGCCTAAGTCTTCAAATCCTTTTTTCACTCTCTCCCCACAACAGACACCTACCAGCAGTCAGGTGTAGAATTAGATACACAGCAGGCATCCTGCATCACGTACCTCTTCCAGATGCTTATGTCACAGTCCTTCCTGGTTCCAAAAATCTAGGGGTACCTTTGGATTGCATTTCCCCTTTTCTTAAAACAAAATAACACCTCCCTATACTACCACTAACAACAAAAACTTATATCAGAGGAAAAGAAAGATCAAGTGTCTTAGTCTGTTTGGGCCGCTATAACAAAAATACCACAGACTGGGTGGCTTATAAATAATAAACATTTATTTCTCACTGTTCTAGAGACAGGGAAGTACAAGATCAAGGCTCTGGCAGATTCTGTGTCTTGTGATGGCCATTCATCATAGATAGCCCCTTCTCACTGAATTCTCACATGGTAGAAAGGGCAAGGGATATCTCTAGGGTCCCTTTTATAAGGACACTAATCCCATTCATGAGGGCTCCACCCTCATGATCTAATCACCTCCTAAAGGACCCATCTTGGAGGTTAGGATTTTCACATATGAATTCTGGGGGGACACAAATATTCAGACCATAGCACCAAGCAAGAGAGATTAATTTTAAAGGAAAAATTACAAAACCACATGATTATCTCCAGAATAATTATGACCTGACTGCACTTGATTGAACCTTTCTCCAAGTTGCCATCTCATTATCAAAGATAGCTCTGGCAGGTCTGAAAACTTAGGGAGTTCAAAGTATTTTAATTAGAAACATACTGCCTTCGAAATTATTACCACCAAAAAAAATTTTGAAATAGCAAAACCAACAATCAACTGAACTTTTCAGGGCAAAAAGAAAAAAAAAAAAAGAAATCAGTAAGTGTCCAAGTGGGTTGTATTTCAAATGAAGATCTGGTGATTGGATTTTCTCTATTTCTTCAAAAAACACTAGCGAATCAAGAGAAACTTTTTTTCTTGGCTTCCAAAAAAGGAAATGTGAGAACTTTAGACACAATGAGTAGCCAAGAAGGTGGTCAGATGCTCTTTAGTTGTTGCTTCTTCTCTAATTTTCCAAAATATTAGCTACATTATGTTAATTAATTTTGAAACATAATGATGATTACCTAAATATTGTTCTAAGAAAGAGCAAATTAGAATACTTAGTATAATTTAGCTAATTATCTAGATCTGTGCTATTCAATAGCTACCAGCCACATGTGGCTATTTAAGTTAAATTAAATTTACATTAATTCGAATGAAATAAAGTTAAAAAAAATTAGTGCTTCAGTTGCTCTAGTCACATTTCGAATGTCCCAGGAGCCACAGGTATTGGACAGTGCTGATCTAGGTGAAGGATTAGATTTTAAGGTAAATTGGACTGGCATACTGGATAGTCAAACAGCTTCTCATTTGCAAATGGTTAAACAAATAGTGTGTTTGACCTTAGCAAATGTTGCTCTATGAATTAGTATTAAACGTGTTTTGGGGACAGAGTCTGTCTTAAGAGTTTTACAGAGCTTTGCCCTGAAAGAATATGTGAACACGTTGGTTTGCATTTCAAAAACTGTTACACTCGGAAGGGCGTCTCTGAAAGGCAGTAGCGGCTGTATCCCACGAGGCGCCGTGTTTCTCAGACCTAAAGAATTGGATTCACTTTGTAAAGCATGAGTGAATCTGTTAAAAACTATAGGCTGAGAGCTGACGATGGAGTGCCCTCCGGAACAAACAGCTTCCCGGAAACGACAGCTTCCCCAATGGCTAAAAGCAAAGCTTTTGTTTAAACCGCTCTAGACTACCTGTCTCCATTCAC
>CAUYSK010079319.1:0-21209 GCA_963575035.1 Avahi laniger | reverse complement strand
TATAGTGGGATACATTTGATGGGAGGAACAGAGAAGAGGTTTTCCTGGCCAAAATATAATTCTAATTAAAGATCCTAAGACATTTCCAAGGAGAAGTACAAAAATCCTTGAGTTGATATTTGCCATTTCTAGCTACTCCACAATCTTCTGAAACAAGTTACCAACTCAGATTTCTGTGTCTTTGAGTGCTTCTAGAAATTCCTATTAAAGAGCATTTCCCCTTTTATAGCCCTTTGGCTGACAATAAATTGTACTATAGAAGGTGACCTGTGTATGCATTTCTTACTTATGACGATGTGTGTGAAAGCCAGAGCAGCAAGGGCCAAGTCCTCGGTGTTAAAACTTCTACCTTTATTATTCTTATTATTGTCTGTAGCAAAGCAGAGTTCTTGCTGGACTCATATCCCTGTCTATAGCCACAGGCAAGTTGAGATTTTGAGAATAGCATTTGAGAAAATATACCATAGTTACTCCTTTACTCCGGGGTTGGTCTATGTAAGGCCAACAGTGATGGCAGATGCTGAATCAAAAGCTATTGGACAAAGCCAGGGTTATTCTTAAGGGCATCAAGGCAATTACTGGACAAATCCCATCATGTCTTTGTCCACTTGATTAGCCCAGATGTTGTGTGGGGGTGTGTGTGTGTGTGTGTGTGCGCGCGCTGCTTTTTCTGCTTTAAATGAATTGCAAGGTTCTTTTGGAAGGGAAGCCAAGGGGAGAAGAAATCACAGAAGGGAAGAATCACTTTGAGAGTAGAATGTGAAACTAGGGATTAGAAACTCCTTCATTTTATTCATTCATTTATTCCCTTAATTATTTATTCTATTAAATTAACTCTACTAAATGCACCATTTAGTGAAGTTTTGCCCAGTACTAGGTAGCACATTCACTAATGGTAAAAACATTGCTAAGTAAGATAACCTCAGTCGTTTCCCTGTTGCCCTGGAGTTTGATGCTGGAGTATGAGTTAGGTCTTTTATGTCACGAGCTGGTGAAGATGCTTTGTCATCCCACCCAATTCTTCTCTGAGTCACTCTATAGTTCCAGCTACAAAAACTGACAGCAATGTTGGACACTCCAAAACCTGGAGCTGTGGTGCTTCTATCTATTAGGCATATGGTCTGGTAAATATACTTACAAAGCTTTTCAAGAAAGAACATTTGTAGTCAAGACATGTGGTCCCTGGAGACCTGCGACAGTGTATTTGGTAGAAAAACTCTTGAAATGGCTCTATTGGGGTTGAGTTTAGGGTCCTTCCTCTGCTTCCTGCCAATAGAAAGGGATAAGTTAATTGGCTAAAAAGAAATAAAATTAAGTGCTATGACTTTAGCTTTTAAGGGAAATAAAAAATCCATTTTCCTTAAAATAAAAAAAGAGGGCATCTGTCTTTGATTGTTCAATGCCGACTTAATGCTAATACCCACCTCACACTCAAAGTGACCCTGGCAGATCTCTGATAATGAATCTGCTTTGAAATTCATCCCAGAAAGTAAAGTCTGCAGAGGAATCCAAAACTTTAGCATGTAGGAGATAGCTTCAGATAAACCCAAACCCTGTTAGCACAATTGCACTTGCACCCAGGTTTCCATGAGCTACTTATAAAAAATATGAGTGATTGAGAACTGAAACTTCTCCAGTGCCACCTTCCCCTCAATTTTTCCACAGGAAGCAGTATAAACTGTGCCCGTAACTGAGGGTTTAATGCAATTAAAAGTGATATTGAATTTAGAAAGACAATACCTAAGTATCTTTCCCTTTATAACTCAGTTTACAAATCTTTTACATTTTGCTAAATTTAATACAAATTGAAAGATGATTTTTTAATGTAACAAAAAGGCCTAGGAAAGATAGATTGTGTGCAGTCACACAGGAATATATGCAGCTATATAAGTCAGTAATACTAATAGCATAATGAGCTCATAGTAAGAATTTCTATAGAATTTTCAAGTTTCAAGAAAATTTTTTGTATTTTTTTCAAATTCAACTTTGGTACTTTATGATATAGAAAAGAAGTAGAGAGTTATTGTTTCCCCTGTTTTGGGGTAAAAAATGAGACCCAGATATGTTAACTAATTTCCCTAATGTTATATATCTATTGTACCCATAACCTATCTCTGGTTCTCTTTTCACGAAACACCCTAGTATATCAAAGTCAGAAAATAAATGGCAAATAAATTAGATTGACTTTGGGATGTAAGGCAAGGCTGAGTTCAATATAAATGGGCAGAGATTCCCTCTGTATGGCCCCATAACTCTTCCATGATTCAGATTAACAATAGAGTCATACAGGGACAGCGATAAGAGTGCCAGAATCAGCTCAACTCAGATGGACTTCATCTTCAACTTAATCGCTGTTACATTTAGTCAATTACTTCTCTTTTCCAAGTCTCAATATCCTCAAATGTAATATGGGAAAAATAATAGCATTTCTTTCCAAAGCTTTTTGCAAACACTTACTAATTGAGGCAAGTAAAGCATTTGGCACCGTGCCTGGCACACTGCAAGTTCTCCACAAATGTTAGCACTTACCATTATCACAGATACATATATTGCATTCTTGCAAATGAAAGAAATCTTTCCACATCCACACATTGTCTCTGGAATTTGCTCTGATGGGAAGGATGCTTTCTTAGAAATGTGAACCACAATATGACTTAAAAAAAAAAGAAAAAAAGAAAAAGAATTTGAAATCCAGGATAGATAAGCCTTTTGCTTTGCAAAATACTATAGCAACTTTTAAAATACACACATATGGTTCTGGAGCATGGCAGGCATTCCACTTTAGTAAGTTAAAATGTATTTCATAATGAAATAACAAGGATTTGAATTCTTTCTTAGAAATGGAGATAGAAACAGGAGGGATAATGGGGGAGAAAACAGGAGAAAAAGAGAGGTAAGAGAAAGATCCAATCAGACAATTAGAATCTTCCGTAATTTGTTGGTGGGTAGGAGACTAAAAAGAACAAAAATCAATAAAAATTGTGCCATATTAGAAAAGACTGAGGTACTTTAGGATGGTGATTTTTGAGATTGTTACCTTTGGGGCTGTTTGCAAGCCTCTTTCAGCAAAAGTCTGTTTCATGAATCAACCATGTGTTAGTGATGCATTGAGCAAAACAGGGAGGAACATGGTTAATGGGGTAAGTAGTGGGAAGGAAAGAGGGAGCAGCACTGGAGTCTTTGCAAAAATTAAGAAGCGAAATTCACTGGGACCAGGAGCCACATGTATGTGAGCTCACCTGAGAAAGCTTTGCTGGTCTGAGTGCACAAAATGCAAAATTTGTTGGAAATAATGACTCCAGAAAGCTGGAAGAGGTGGGGACATACAAATCACACAAACACACACACACATATATTGAAAAGATATCACATATATAGATATTTCATACAAATACATGTTTATGTCTATTGTTTTAGACTCAGTCTGCTCAATTCATGAATCCTTTGCTATGCCAATTTAAGGAGGCAGAAATATTAGGAGACAGAAAATGTATTTGTTTCCCAAAGTTGTTTGGCTCCTTTGGATTTAAAGGAACATAATAATGGCTAGCTAGAATTTCACATTGATTTCTAGACTTGATATTACTTTTCTTTGCTACCACATAAACCTTTCCCTAAAGCTGTGTTTTGTGACTTTTAAAGAGCAAGTGGCAGCCAGACTCAGTGGCTCACACTTGCAATCCTAGCACTTTGAGAGGCCAAGGCAGGAAGATTGCTTGAGGCCAGAAGTTCAAGACCAAACTGAGTAAGAGTGATCCCGTCTCCACAAAAAAATAGAAAAATTAACCAGAAGCGATGGCACATGCTTGTAGTGCCACTATTAGCACTGGCTATTCAGGATTCTGAGGCAGGAGGATCACCTGAGCCCAGGAGTTTGAGGTTTCAGTGAGCTATGATGATGTCCTCTAGCCAGGGCCACAGAGTGAGACCCTGTCTCAAAAATAAAAAAGCAAATGGCCCTGTAAATGGAGTTATCCAGATGAGAAAGGATCAAGCCTTAGCATCTCCCCTGCCGATCTTTCTGCGTTACTAATCCCTAATCGGATCTCTAACTGGGCTTCCACTCCAGCTACCAACATACCTGGTTTCTAGAGACTTCTGATTCCTCACACACTAATAATTAAAGACCTTACAGAGGCTGCTGCAAAATACTAATCTTGTTTATGTTAAATAAAGCATGATGACCTGGTAGTGTTTTGGAGGTCAAAGTTACAGTTTTTATTAGACAGACTTATTCTATAGGATGTTGTCAGCCAAGTGCCTATATTGTTTGAATCTAGGAACCATGGAATAGTTCATACTACTGATACTATTACTACTATTATTATAAAATGAAAACGTATTTTGCTAATTGCTAGCACTAATTAAATCCACAGTCTGTGTCAGATATTTTACTAAGAACATAGTAAGAATTAATTCTCACCGTCACCTCGTGAGGTATAAACTAATATTTTCCCCATTTTAGGGATGAGGAAACTAAGGCTAACAGGTACGAAATTACTTTCTTAAGGCTTCACCATTGGGAAGTGGCAGAATCCAATTCAGAAGGTGCAGAGTAAAGTTGAACAGCAGTGTCACTTGTCAATTCAATGCCACTGTGTGCTTGCAGCAGTTTCTTCCAGAGGGAAAGTAATACCTTCATTCCTGGGACGAGAATGCAGTAACTTGCGCCTCTGATCTTGCCTCAGATCAGAAAAGAGGGAGGAGATGGGCACTGAAAAGCCCCATAGGTGATTCCATTCATCCGATATGCCACTCTGGCTGCAAGTATGTGCCACTTCACATCAGGCAGAAAGTGAGGCTGAATTAAATCCGACTGTCAGGACATCCGGATTTGCAGCAAGTAGAGATGCTCTTTACTCTTTATGTGGAAGCTCTGATTGAAAAGACAAAAAGAATTTACTCAGTCACTCTACACTGCTACTATGGTAATTCCAGAGTTTCTGACTTGCTTCTCCCCCTTGCCTGTCTCCTTGCTTTCCAGTGCCAATGTGCACTGCTTTGTGTGAGATACACCCTCCTGGCTAAGCGTCAATAATTGGATTACCCGCCCACTGTGTGAGTAGTCAGCAGTTTATGGAGCTGAGCAAACAGGCAGGTGCTGGACCAGAAAGGGCACACTTTTCCAGGGTTGGCTCGGGGTCCTCACAATGCTTTAAAGTTTGATGATCTGAAGCGGAAATGCCAGTGCATCCTGCAGGTGATAAAGAACAGGTCAGCACTGCCAGACACTCAGGCAAAGGGACAGAGAACTGGAGGGCAAACTTGCATTTGGACCAATTGTGGATTTTTGCCTGAATCTCTGTGAATAGCTAGTGAGATTAAGGTCAGGAGATTATGGAAATACTTTACCGGAGGCGAGGCAAGTTCCCTTAGCAAAACTGACTCAAAAGTAAATGCCCTGATTTCAGTGACCTTGGTAAAATCTGAGGATGTACATAACTGCTTGCCACAAGTCATTAACCAATTATGTTGCTAAACTAAAAGAAGTAGAAGTAGGAGCCGTTCATCCTTAACCAAGACTTCTCTTTAGTGAGACAAAGTGAAAACTCTTGAGAAGTGGTTGGCCTTTTTGAACAAAAATGTGAGGTGTGTCACTCCATTACCCCACGTGGAAACTCATAAAATTCCTAAAGTGGATTCCTGCTCTCCTGTCTAGATATCACTGATGCTACCAAAACAGAAGCTAAGAAGGGCTTGGTTTATGCATCTCAAAAGGATTCATGATACCTCTCAAAGAAGCTTTCACATTGTATTATATAGTAATTACATGTTTTTTATTTTCCTTCATGAGACTGTGAATTCTGATTATACATAAGTGTCTCATTCATCCTATTTCCCTGGCACCTGATATTGTCTCATAGAATAGGTACTCCATAAATATTCTGTACTAAATGACATGAAAATAATCATTATTTGGACATCCTGTTGGTGGGACTTTACATATGTAATTTTCAATTATTGCAGCATCCATTCAAAATGGGAGTTATCTGCATTTTACCAAATAAGGAACTTTTTTTTTTTGAGACAGAGTGTCACTCTGCTGCCCGGAGTAGAGTGCCATGGCATCAGCCTAGGTCACAGCAACCTCAAACTCGTGGGCTCGAGCAATCCTACTGCCTCAGCCTCCCGAGTAGGTGGGACTACAGATATGTGCCACCATGCCCGGCTAATTTTTTCTATATAGATTTTTAGTTGTCCAAATAATTTCTTTCTGTTTTTAGTAGAGACAGGGTCTCGCTCTTGCTCAAGCTGGTCTCGAACTCCTGACTTTGAGGGATCCACCCGCCTCGGCCTCCCAGAGTGCTAGGATTGCAGGCGTGAGCCACCACACCCAGCCCCAAATGAGAAATTTTAAACTAACACATTAAGCAAATTGCTAAAGGCTCATATAGCCAGTAAGAGGTAGATCGAAGTTACAGCTACAAGTTAGTTGGAGGCTATAACTCAAGTATTCCAGTACAACAAGGTTAGAATAATGAAGGAAAAAAAGAAAAGAAGCCCAGAAAACTTCAACTGCTGGAAGACCCTGTGTAGCCTTCAGCAAATCATTTATTTAACCTTTACCGCCTCAGTTGCAATTCTGTAAAACCTAATGATCGCTTATTGCCGAAAGGTGGCAGTTAATTTAAATAATCTCTTAAAATCATTTCAGCTACAGAAAAAAAAAACAAATTCTTAACCATTATTATTTTTGGATTAATATGAAGTCATTATTTAAGACAATATTAAAATGTCTTTAATTTTCCAAGTAAGAAAATTATACTGTGATGTAAACATACTTAAAAACAGCCTACTTTTTCTCTTGTCTAAATATTTTATACACATTTAACTCAAGCTTGGAATTCTTAAAGGTAGTATCAAATGACTTGAGGGATCTGAAACAAACTGAGAAAAGCTTCTGAGAAGCCTGCTTTCTTTAACAAATCCCTCTTACTGCCAATTAAATATTGAAGAAGGTGTAGGGTTGAAAATAATTAAGTTAAAATGACACTAAGCCTGTTGTTGGTGTCACATTTTACTGATTATACAAAATCATGAAGTTTTGAATAAGGACCAAAATTAAGAGAGAAACTCTTTTCTCCTCTCTCTCTTTCTCTCTGTCCCTCTTAGGATACAGATAAACTTAGGCTAGATTATTCTGATCAAAAAAGGCAGTTGTCATGGAAAACCTGAGGCACATAACTCAATGAAAATAGCTTTCAGCACAAGTTCAGGTCAGTTGAAGAGAAGGGGTGAGAAGTATGTAGATCAAAAGTCATTAGAACAGTGAGGTCTGGTCTTTGGATAGCTGACCAAATAACTAACACATACCTAATAACTCCCTTTTTCATTCTCTTTTACTCTCCTTTCAAAATCATGTGATCAGTCTTTCATACCTATCATTCTAATGAGAGATTTTTTCTTCCAGATCATTTTAATAATTATAGTCAAAAACTACAAAATAATCTGTATAGCAAAGCATTTATACTTCTCCAAGTTCCCCAGTAAAAATATACATATTTGTCAAAAAAGGAATAAAGAATGGAGGAATAAGGGCAAGTGGACATTTAAAGATGCAACAAATTCCAATGCACCACAGAATGAGTTTAATTTCTAAGATATATAATTGTGAAACAGAAGTTGAATGGAAGATTCCGGGGCAACCCAAAACTAGAGGATATGCTATCAGTGCCTGAGGACCTTAAAATTGATTTATATTAATATTTTCAAGGCCATTTACCCACTTTCTCTTCTCTCATCTTTTATCCGAATCAGATGAAGACATGGCTTCTGTCTCATAGTTACAAGTATAGGATAGAGACTAGTGGGGAAAAAAACTAGGTTAGGTTCAAAACTAAATCCATGTGTAGAGACAGAATCTGTGATTTCACAAGTTCTACAGGTTACTAGGCTGTGTTGCACAAATAACTGTTGTAAGTTCGGAAGGTCTGGAACCTTCCTTTGCTTTGTTAGCCACTCTATTTGTAGCACCAAGAATACAATATTATATAAATATTTGGTGACTGAATAAAAGAATTAGTGAATGAATAAATGTAACTAGTTATTTCAGAACAAACATCAAGAATGAGAGTATCTTCATCATGGCTTGAATCTCAGTAGAAACCAATCAATGCAAAATAAATTAAAAAGGACATAGCATGGTAGACCATGGTTAGACAGTGTACATTTCCAAGGATGGCCTTGGTATTCATCCAAGTAAGTGTGAGATCAGTCTTGATGGTAAATGCCAAAGTAAGCCAGATTATGACATAGACTCTACTGGCCCTCTCTGTCTTTCTCCCAAGGGAGTAGAATGCATAGATCTATGTGTTTTCAGGTTTACCTTAGGGCTGGCATCCATCACTGCTTTTAGAGGGCTTAAGAAAAGAGACTGCAAAGGCACACTATCTCTTTTATTTTTCCTCCTGCCTGCCTGTGTTTTGCACTTTTCTAAGCTATTTTGTTCAAGGTGTGATAGATTCTAGTTTGAGTAACATACCATCATCAAGGAGAGGGTATTCGGCAAGCCATCCAAAGGGCTGTCCCTGAGTCCCACCATCCCCCCTCCCTCTTGTCACATATGGGAATGACTATGGAGGGATTTATGCTTCTATGCCTTTGGGCTTCACAATCAGCATTCAAGTGTACATTCTCAATTTAGGATCTGTCCAGTATTATCAAAACTCACCAACCCTGACAGAATATGGCTTATACTCATGGTCGAAGTTTATTTTAAGTCAAGGAGTATAAATAGAAAATCAACAGGAAAAGAGTCAAGATTTTCTTTCCTTTTTTATTGGAGGCTCAGCACTCTGAGAACAATCAATGTTTGATAAACAGAGAGGGCAGTGGAAAAACAATCAAATAATGGAGATGAATCCAATCATCAACACACAACCATATTAAATTACTCACTTTATTTGTCCCATCCTAGCAATGTTCAAGTAAACTTTGGGCTTATACGCAAGAGAAATTATTGGC
Organism: Avahi laniger; assembly: GCA_963575035.1. NCBI lineage: Eukaryota > Metazoa > Chordata > Mammalia > Primates > Indriidae > Avahi > Avahi laniger. The sequence continues at coordinate 12,245 of CAUYSK010079319.1, read as the reverse complement.
AAGTAATAGGAATCAATCAGGAGAGGCTTTTTTCCTTTCATATTTCTCCATTAGTGAATTAGAAACACTGTCAGTTGCATAACCCCTAACCATTCCCCTGGATTCCTTACTAATATCCTGATTTTATTTATTACAACAACGTATTTAGCCCCAATATGCCTTGCAGCTAGGCATACCATTAGATATTCAATGAGAAGAACTAGAGCTTTCTGGGAAATCTCTTGCTTTTCTAATGGAAAGATTCAGGCATAGCTGGCACCTACCTTCTCTTTTACTTAGTTTGAACATGAACACGATGTCTGGGATTGTGATAATGAGGAGACAAGCATGAGAGGGACACCCAACATAGTAAACATGGCAGAAATGGCATGTTTGGGTCTCAGATGACATTACTGAATGTTTGAATCTAACACCTGTGAATATTTACCTTTTATTATTTTGGGATAGACAAATAAGCAAAATAGAAAAACAAAAAACCTGTTTGCTTAAGCTGTGCTTTTCCTGTTACTTGCAGTATAATACAAACCAAATGGTACAATTCCTGATAATAGCATTGGACTTAAAACAGTTGATAATATAATTCCTTAAAAGGGCATGTGGATATGAATATCAGTTCACAAGTTCAGGCATGCAAAGAGTATAACTCTTTTTTTTTTTTATTTCACTGGGAAGCAAGATTAAAAAAAAAAATTAACTCTGTCTTTCCCAATTTTCCTTCCGATTAAGTTTATCACACAGCTATGAAGCCCTATGCTGTGCTGAGGTATGAGTGAAAGAGTAAGAGAAGCTCCATTAGGCCCAGTCATTGCTTCACTCAGGTTGAATGGAAATTGTGCCTGTTGACATGACCCCTTCAAGTCTAGGAGAGTTCTGCTGCTTTCTTGAGTACCCAGGGTCTACCAATTTTTGCAAGGTTGCCTATGATTCTATTTGCCCAACCGTATACCACAGTTATTCCTTTTGAGAGTCTTGATATCTCCCTGGTGGTGCTTCTAAGATACAAGATGCCCGGTGCAGGTTCTATTTTGCACTTGAAACCCACAGATCTATATTGCTATCTACCGCCTACTCTCCGCAGCTTACTTCTTTCTCTCCTTTCCCCTTTCTACACCAGGGAAGATGTTGCTAGTTGGTGAAAATTCTTCTCTTCTGTATCATCAAGAGGCTCTGTGTGTGTTTAGGAATCCCATTCTATATGGATCCAAATCCATCCTCTTCTTTCCATCTTGAAGGCCAACACACCAGACCAGGCCAAGATTCTCTCTTACCTGAATTACTGCAATAATCTCTCCCCTCTCCATCTGATAATTTCTAGATTTAACTTCTAAGATACTCTCATCATATTGAAACCAGAGTGCCCTATTGAAAACACAAGTCTGAAAATATCATGTGCTTACACAATTCTCCTAAAAATTGTTCTTATACTTCTTAAGGTAAAGTCTTGATGTCTTCAGAGGATTAACAAGGCCTAGCTCACCACCTACCATCTATCTTCTTATTCCTAATCCCTACTCTGCAGAATTCCAGTCTTTCCACAGAGAAAGACTCCACAGAGTCTTTCCACTTCCTCCTAGATGCCCCCATGCCTCTATAGCCCTTCTCACTTGCTATTTCCTCTTTTGTCATTTTAATCCTATTCAGCTTCCTACTTTTTTCTATCTCAGCTGGGAATTGACCTCAGCTGAAAACTGGCATTGTTTGTTGCCTCTGCAGCATCCATCCATCGCAGCCCCCACCCTGACTCCTACCTTACAGAACACTGCTTTTTTCAGGTGTCCACCTTGCCCTCTGTAGAGCCTATGTGCCTCAGTAGAGGACCCCTCTGTAATTTTACAGACTGTTCCAGTCATTTATTTACCAATAAAAGTAAATAAATGAAAGGATAACACTACAACCAAGAAGAAGGCACAGACAAATGAGTGTGCAAGAAAGAAATGGAATAGCAGCCACTGAGTTAAGCTAACTCTGAACTCTACGTGCATATTAGACTTATAATTATATGATTTGTGTTAGTTTCCCATGACTGCATTAACAAATCACCACAAGTTGTTTGGCTTAAAACAATGCAAATTTGTTTTCTCACAGTTCAGGAGGCCAGAAGTCCAAAATGAAGGTGTTCACAGGGTTGGTTCCTTCTGAGGGCTCTGGTTGAGAATCTGTTCTGTACCACTCTCTTGACTTCTGGTGGTTGCCTGCAGTCTTTGCTGTTCCTGGCTTATAGCTACATCATTCCAATTTCTGCCTCCGTCTTCACCTGGCATTCTTCTTTCTACGTATGTGTCTCCTCTGTGTCTATCTCCAAATTGTTCTTTCCTTATAAAAGACATTGGTCACGGGGGATGAGGGTCCATCCTCATTCAGGATGACCTCATTTAACTTAATTGCATCTATAAAACCCTAGTACGAAATAAGATTTATAAGCACAGAGTTTAGGACTTCAACATATATTTTTGAGAAACAATTCAACCCACATGAGCCCATGTATTTCTTAGTTTTTAAAACACATTGTGCCATGGTTTCTGTTAATTGCAGCAGAAGGTATCCTAATCAATACTCCCTCATCCTGCCTTCCAAATTGGGTGTTTTTCTTTATATTTTCTTACAAAACTTAGATTTTGCTACCATAGTACTTAATTTTTTGTGTGCTGGTTGTTTTTGTGTTTTCTTATTAGTATTTGCATGCATGCAGTTAGGTAATCCCTTTTGCCTGTCTCAATCACAATTCTTTCTGCAACACCTAGTAGGAAAGCTGACATATATTTTGTGATCTATAAATATTTTTGAATTAATAAGTTAAATAGAATTTGAGAAATATATAAACATAAGAAATACTTTTAAATCATCCAAAATACTGCTACCCATGTGAAAATACTATTAATATATTTGTGTAAATCCTTCTAGCACTTTTGTTAATATATTTGTGTAAATCCTTCTAGCACTTTTAGACAAAGGCTTTCCATTCCATAATTGTCATACTGATTATAAAATTGTGTATCTTGTTTTACATTATAGAACAAACATTTTTTATGTTATTGCAGGCAAGCTTTTTAAATTCCATCGAGTGATTGTCTAAGAATGTACTTAAACATTTTCTGAAGGTGGGACATTTAGTATATTCCTGTCCTTTACAAGATTTTCTTAAATTTTTCATTTCTTACACATAAATATTTTTCTAGTATGCAGGAATATTTCATTAGCACCACTTTATAACATGACTTAGTTAATTTAAATTTTAAGGCCCTTGAAGAAATTAGAAATTCAGAGAAAGGAGAGGTCTGTTTTATGGACTGGAAAATCAAGAAGATTCCCATGAAGCTGAAGGAAAAGAAGGAATATTAGGGAGTAAGCCAAACACAGACTCTCAAGAAAGACTGAGCATGGTGAGTGAGAGCCTATAGTCCCTCCTCAGAGCCTAGTTTCTCACTGTGGATTGTGACTTTCATTATTTGTGCAGACACTGTCCACAGTCAGTGGATCTCTGTTTTGTTGTTGTTGTTGTTGTTTTGTTTTGTTTTGTATTTGAGACAGAGTCTCTTTCTATTGCCCCAGGTAGAGTGCAGTGGCATCATCATAGCTCACCGCACCTTCAAACTCCTGGGCTCGGCCCAGGTGATTCTCCTGCCTCAGTCTCCTGAGTAGGTGGGACTACAGGCACCCACCCCCATGCCCAGCTAATATTTTTCTATTTTTTTAGAAGAGATGAAATCTCACTCTTGCTCAGGCTGTTCTTGAAGCCCTGTGCTCAAGTGATCCTCCCACCCTCATCTCCCAGAGTGCTAGGATTACAGGCACGAGCTACCATGAAAAGCAGGATCTGACTCCCAAGAAATCAAGAAGAGACAAATTCAAGAGTAAGAAATAAGGGCAGAATGTATTTCAGTTTTTTCTTCCTGCCATCCCATTATTTGATGCATTTACAATAACAAACATATTTAGCTTGAGGACACATTCAGAAGTAACCTACAAATTAGTCCTAAAAGTACTATCCTAAACAAGGGAACTTTGGTAAAAAGAATACCTGGACTGAGCTTTAACTTCTTACAATAAACATATAGGTTTTAAGTGAATTAAATACAAAGCCATGGAGTTCAGGACTTTTCTCTTAGGAAGACTGGAAAACAAGAACAAAAGCCTCATTTGGTAGCATTATTTATAAATATTTTGTATGCTTGCATTTTCAACCAAATTCTAGGCTCTTCACCTGCAGAGTAGCCATCACTGTCAAGGAGCACCACAGGGAAATGAATTCAGTACTCTGGGTTGGCAAGTGGTACCAGTCCCAGCTCTGCTGCTTCCCTGCTTTGTGATTTAGAACAAAACACCATGCAACTTTCTCCCTAGGATTTAGCTACCACATTCACAGACCATGATAATTCTTTAGCTGCATTGTCTTTTTAAGAGTATTTGATTTTTAGCAATGTATAATGTAAAGTTAGGTAACAAATCTAAATTTGCTAAATATTGATTTTATCCTGGCAGTAACATAATAAACCATAGTCTCAAAGAGTTAATTTTAAAAAGTAAACTTCATTTAATATACTGAAGTAGCCAGGGTTCTTGTTAATCAGATAAATAAAAGCTGAAATTATTTATAAGAAAGAAATTCAGCATCCTTGAAAGTTTTCCATGGATAATCCTGAAATAAAGGTTTTTCTGAAATCCACTTATTTCTTCCACACTGGAAACAATTTGGACCCAACTATATATGACCACAGTGCATCTGTCAGAAGTAAAATGTTAAGGAAGATTTTGCAAATATGTCTTACAAATGTAGTGGAAATTAAAAAGCAGCTGGCATCACAGCAATTGAGAATAAAAAGAAAACCAGTGGCATTTGGAGTATTCAATAAACTCTCCTACCCATTCATTCACAGTCTGAGTGATTTTGCTGTACTGAATTGAAACATTTGAACAGAAGATTTTTATTCTGCCTTCAGGCCTTTGAAAGAAATGGACTCCAGCATTACTGTTCCAAAAAAAGAGGGAGCTCAGAATGATTGCTGTATTTCCAAGAGCTTGCCTTGGCAGATGGCATCCTATGTCTATGTTGCCATATTCTTTTAGTTCTTTCCTGTTTAGGCTCTCATTCATGATGGGAGTTAAAGAATGGATTGCTATAAATGAGTCTAACATATCTGTTGAGTGATGCTAGTAACACTTTACAGATATTAAAGTTCAAATAACAGGGTCCTGGGTATACCAAATGTCATAAAACTTACTAGAAGTTTGATAATTATTACAGGTAGCTGATTATGATTATAACACATTGGGCAAATGTTAATGTCCACTATTATATAAGTCATCAGGCAATACTAGATACATTTATTAAGATATTAATAGTAAGGAAAAAAAGGTACCTGTCAGCCATTAACTGCCCTGCATCTGCTGTTGTTCAGCCAGCTGCCACACTCTATTCCCTCACTAGGCCAAATTCCTTCCCCTACGACCCCTCTCTGTCTTCCCAGAAAAGTTTTATCAGTGTGATGAACAGCACCAAGGTCAGCCTTTGGAGGAAATAGGGAGACCTGAGTTCTAATTGGAAAACTAGTACTTCCAAGTAGTGTGGCTGTGAACAAGTCCTTCAACACTTCTGAACCTCAGTCTTCTCATAGGTAAAATGGCATTTCACATGGTTTCTGTGAGGCTTAAATGAAGCAGTACATGTGGAACATCATTGCAGTATCTCAGCAGGCTCAGTCACAAGCCAGGTCATGTAAGCAATGATGATCTTACACAGGACAAATTCAATAAGATATCTTTGAATTCATCATTTTGTGACTTCATCTTTTATATAAAATTGGGACAGAAATAAAATTCATTAGAATGGAATGGGGCAGATTTTGAGTCACTGGGGCTTAGAACTGAATCTACACATTTGTAGGAATAGAAGAATAGCCAATCAAGGAAGACTAATTGTTAATGACAATGGAAGAATTGCTAACTGTACTCCTCCAGAGGCAATCTGGATTCTTCTCATTTGCTTATTTACTCTGGAATTTGCTTCTGTATCATACCAACTTGCTGTAGGATACCTCATCTTAAATAAAAAACAAAATTTTAAAAAATCAAAACAAAGCAAGCAAAGTAAAGCAAAAGCCCACTTGATCCTACATCCCTTAGAGATACTACCTACTTTCTTCTCTTTATAAAAAATTCTTCAACAGAATTATAAATACTCTCTGCTTCACTTCCTCATCTTTTACCTTTAATTAAGCTTTCACTCTAATCACTCGAGTAAGCAGGGCAGAGTCTATCAAGAAGGGGATGACATGACTAGAATTATGCTGATCCTCAGACTTTAATTTTGTAAATAAGAACTACTGGTGACATAGTCAGACTCAAATGATCTGTTTGCTATTGGTAAAAGGAGACAAATATTCTGGACAATTTACCTTATGTTTACTTTAAATACTCTCTCATATAATATTTCTCTATATATCAAACTGTGCTTAATAATAATAAGAAACAAATTGTTGTAAAATATACACACAATGTATTCAGGACTGAATGCATGGCTTATGTATCAAGATTCAAGCTGATAATCCCCAAATTGCCGCATGTTCTTCCAATGCTTCCCCCAACCAATCATGCAATCATAGGCCAACAAACAGCATGAAGAAAAATGAAAATTTAGTTATATCGATATACTGTAGTATAATTTCTGTATCAAGTAGCAAAGAATTGATCAATTGATGCAATAAGTACAAATTAGCTATTCTAGCAACCTACATCTTATCCTGGGGGAATCAAGATATTGAAGATAAATGCTCACTTAGTAAAGATGTACCTTTGTGTCCAAGATCAGATGAAATGTAAAGGTGACTGATTCATTTTCCCACAATTGATTCTCAATTAGCAGCTTGCACCAGTTTAAATTCCTGGAAATAGAGAAAAAAGGCATATACACAGCCCACCAGATGAACAGCTCTGCCCAGCTCTGCTCTGCTCTGCACAATATCACACCTTTAAATTATGAAAAAGTCTATGAATAATTAAAGTGTTAGAAGGTCTGAAAAATGTAGATTATGTGAAATGACAGTAGAGCTGTTGAGGAAACTGTCACATTGCTTGCTGTTTATATACAAGATCAGAGATAGAATCGTGTGTCCTATATTTGAAAGAATGCAGGATTCTGCAACTTAGCATTTTGAATAGCTTGGACCCGTATATACTGAGTTAAGCCTAGAATGAAATAGCCCAACTGTCATTTACTTTGAGCCAGAGATTTTGGAAATGGGGACTAGCATTTAGCTTTGAGAATGTGCTTCAAAACCATACCACCAGCTGCTTACTTGTTTCTATCCCAGGCACTTCCATCACTCCCCTCCTAATAAGACAGAGGATGAGGAAGTAGAGAAGCAAAGGTGTCAGGACAAACTGGGCTGTGACACTAGGCATGATTTTTTTCCCCACCAGGTGATCCCTGGCCTGGAAGGATGCAACCAAAGGATTCAAATCCTCTCTTTGAAATTTCCCAGGTGACTAACAGGCATGTCTCATTTGAGATTTTAAAACCATAGACTGTCTGAACTTCGGGACTCCTTCTATGTAGACTTAATGGAATATGGGAACGAAAAATTGCAGGCAATTTTCCTGCATTATGGAGCTAGAAGGCCACTCCATCTCTGCCTAAAAACCAGTCTACATGGAGCTTCTAGCTTAGCCCAGTAGGGGGATATAAAAAAAGCAGGAACTGCCAGGGCAGAGGAGAAATTTAACATAGAATAGAGAATTCTTCTGCCTTTTAATTTCCTGAAAATGTATTCTATTTTTGTCAATCCTTATAACACCTATTTTTGTGCTACACAAGAGTCTTTCCAGTGTTAAAATACACAGCTTTTAAAATACTGATTAAAGAGTTTTTTCTAGTATTGGGAAAATTAGAATAAACTGGTAAGCCTTATATATATGACTTGGGGTTTTTGTAATACAGAAGAGGATTGAAGAGAGACCAGCCAGATTAGGTTTCTTCCTACCTGCAATGGACTGAATTGTGTCCCCTTAAAATTAACATGTTTTAAAGGGACACAACCCACAATGGGACTGTATTTGGTGACAGGTCTTATATGGAGGGAATTAAGATTAAATGAAGTATAAGTATGGAACCCTGATCTGATAGGATTAGTGCCCTTATGAGAAGAGACACCAGAGAGTTTGTTCCCTTCTTTCTGCCACATGAAGACACACTCAGAAGGAGGTTGTCTGCAAGTCAGGAAGAAAGCCCTTCCCAGAAACCAAATCTCCAGAAACCAAGCCTCCAGAACTGTGAGAAAATAAATTTCTGTTGTTTTAGCCAAAGCCACCCAGTTCATGGTATTTCGTTTTAGCATCCTGAACAGCTATGGTATCCTCTCTCGCCTTTCACTATCAGTTGCCAAATATTATTTCTTTGTTGGTTAAGATGTTCACTCATACTTGCATACATTTCTGTTAGCTCATCTTAATTGGCCTTCCTCTTAAGTCTTTCAAACTGTAATCTGTAATCAGCATTTACTCTAATCTATATTTTTTCTCATCCATCTGCCCTTAGTTTCCCAGATACTTAAAGATATGAAGACAAACTGGTAGAGTATTACTGTCAATGAATTTGAAATTTTTTTTCAAGCAAAAATCTAAGGCAGCCCCTTTATTTCTCAAAGATCTACAATTGTGTAGAAATATTTGAAATCACCCCTACATGTAAAGTTTGTCCAATCTGTCTTCAGCCTGCCTTTTCATATGTCCGATATTTCCCTCCATCCAGCAACCACATACTTTCCAGTCTAGTAACATTTGTTTCCTTACCTCCATTTCTTTACTCAATTTCCCCCTTTGCTATCAATGTTCTTGGCATCACTACAGATACAATATTCTATATTCTTTTTCTTTTCAAATTAATCATAAAACTTCGGATAGAAGCGACCATCAGCTTTAAACAGACATATAAATAGAGCTGTTCCACCAGTTGTAATAAAGACACTGGTACAAGAAACCCTTACACACAGAACACATGTACACATACCTGTGTATAAAAGAATACCTACATAAATTGGAAAGAAGGAGAAGGAGGACATGATGTAAGTCAGAAAAAAGACTCTCTTCTCCTGAATCCTTTCTTCCATGATGACAAAGAAAAGAAGGAACAACAGTCATGTCAAAAAGGGTCACGGCCAAATGCAGCCTATTTGCTGCACATCTGTGCCCAGTGTGTGCCCAAGGGCAAGGCCATTAAGAAGTTCACATGGTAGATGCTGCAGCCATGAAGGACATTTCTGAAGCTCGTATCTTCAATGCTTGTGCCCTTCCCAAGCTGTATGTGCATCTACACTACTGCATGAGTAGTGCCATTCACAGCAAGGTAATTAGGAATCATTCTTATGAAGACTGGAAGGACCAAACACCCTCACCCAATTTAGACCGAATGTACTGTCCTCTGACCTCCACCAAAGCCATTTAAGGAGCTGAGTCTTCAAAGACTGAAGAAAAACTACCCTCTGGAAAAAACAATTGCATGGAAATTATGCTTAAAAAAAAAGACTCTTAGCTATAACAGACCAAAGATTTTAACTATTTGCTTATGAAGATGTGGCAATACCATTAAAACACCATGGGAAATGAATATCAAAATATTCTTGTACCATAATTATAAAAGTAGCTATACTGAAAGCTATATATAATTCACATTTCATGGTATAGTTTTACAACATTCTGGAAAAAAAAAGTCCTATGAAGTTACAAATTAAACAAAATAGAAGACCCTTTCAAGTATTTGTATTGGTAGATTTTGGACCCAAATAAATCATGCATGACAATTTTAGTAAACATATTGACATCTTGAGTGGGCGGACCGGAGAGAAAACATATTTTGTACAATCCTAGATTGTTCTTATAACAAGAGACAGTTAAGAAATGTCCCTTCTTATTCCTACTGGGGTAGCGGCACTTTCTTCCTGTACTGTAGCACAGCCTAAAGTTGTGGGGTTAGGGGGTCCCCATGTTGGAAGTTTGCAGATCAGAATAAAGAAAGCACATTCTCAAGCTGCCAAAGTGCTCTGAGTGCACTCAGATGAAATTAGAGTCCTAAGTGAACATCAGAGCTAGAAGGAGGTAACCTATATACTGGCCATCAGAAGGGTATACAGAGACCTTGAAGAGAGCAGCTCTTCATCTTCTAGAAAGAAAATCCCATGACATAATCTCTCTCTTTTTATTATTTTAGGGAATGGGTGGGGGGCTTTGATTGGTTTCCCCTCTTAGCAGTGTAGTTCACTGATATATACTTGTTTTTTTTTTTTGGTAAGAGCCCTTGCTAACCTAAAAAAGGAAAATAATTAATCTACCAGATAATTTAATTTTATAGAGCCAGTCATCCATTTTTCTTCTTCTCTAATGAGGCTGTGCATTAATATTTTTCCTGGTGACCACAAGAGCCAGGCATCTATCTTCAGCGATGTAGGGTGCAAACATTTCATAGATTGCCAGTATCATTTCAGATAGTGATAGCATTTGATAAAATTTGCCACTGAATTGACAAACTACCTTTTATAATTAAATCTAACAAATATGCAATATGAATTCTTAATCAGACTTATGATCTTACTATTATTGTAATGGGAACAAAAAAAACCTTCAGTCTCTTCCAGCTAACGAAATCTGTTTAATTCCTTTGATAATTTCCTACATCTACATCCATAACTTCAAATCCACACAGCGTCTTCCATGTCTGCTATTCAGCAAACACACTCACTAATGGAAAAAAAATTCACTTTGGCCTTGCATCTGATCTTATTAGGCTAGGCCTCTAAGGACACATTTAACATTGATTATTAAGAAGAGAAGGATATATCTGGCCATTAATAAGCAAAGTAGAAGGAACAGGCAGGGGTTCCCCCCCCCCCATTTGAAATTTAAAAAAAAAAAGATACTCTAATAAAATAACAAAAAAATGAATTACAGCAGAATCTAATAATATTTCACAAATGGTTGATCACACAAGCCAATTAAAACTGAGATGTGTGTTTTGGCCACATTTTGAGTTGTTTAACCAACTTTCTTTTTTGGAATGAAATACAATGAATGAAGGTGCTGTATCTTTCTCCTTTGGAGTGGTGCACACATACTTTTTATAATGATTGGTAGTCACTCTGGGGATTACAGACTTATTTCTACCCAGGCTGCCATCCTTACCTATAGTTTCAGTAGACTGTCACACAAGTGATATTTTCAAGGGAGCCCAAAAATCTTCCTTGGATAAAAATAAATAATACATTCACTCATAATCATGGTGACTGAAATACCACTTTCCATCCAATAGACCATTAATTCTTCATTTGTTCAGCAAACAGCATTGAGCACCAATGAGTATGTACCAAGCCTACTCTAGAATTAAAAAACAAAACCCAAAACAAACAATAAACAAAGGAAGAATAGAGCTCTCACTTTGAAAGCATATCTAGTATGGAAAATGAGAAAATACAAATGATTAAAATATAGTTTTAAAAAAGGCTATGATACTCACAAGGGAGGAAAAGAATTATAGTACCATTAAAGATTTTTTACTTCACATTTGTATTTTTTTTTTATTTCCAAGAGTCTTTTTTTTTAAATTGTTACTAGTCTTGGGAGAGGTAATGCATTATTGGATGGGCATTTAGCATTTTAGTGCTTCTTATAAAAGAAATCCTTTTCTAATAGTAACTGGGAGATTTACATTTTACTTTTATTTTGTTAACTGTGGAAAAATGAGCAGTTCACCTTGATGAGAATACATGATTATAGTCTAAGGAGTCTATAGAAATAAACACATATATATGATTAGGTGTAGGGACCATCCCTGGGCAAAAATTGGCTTAAGCCCAGAGTCAGCAAAACTGGATGTGTAGGGACCGTCCCTGGGCAAAAATGGCTTAAGCCCAGAGTCAGCGAAACTGGGTGTGCTCTCCTTGGAGCCAGAGGACAATAGGCCCGGACACAGCCTGTTGACCAAACAGAACTATTCCTCACGACAGATAGCTTTATGACAGATAACCAAGCGCCTGGGGTCTTGCAGACAAGCCAAGGCGTCTCATTATCCTGCATACAGTAATGAGATAAAGAATCAGATAAGAAGCTAAGATGCAAGCGTGTGCTTCCCTTGAGCAATTGTCTAAAAGGAATAAAAATGTGTTTTCCTCATGGCGCCCAAGGTAGTCACATACCAGGAAATAGCTGCCGGACGTAGAAAAAGTATATATAAATAAAACGACTGATGGAATCCCCACTGCAGT
>CAUYSK010079318.1:0-27637 GCA_963575035.1 Avahi laniger | reverse complement strand
CTACAGGCATGCGCCACCATGCCTGGCTAATTTTTTCTGTATATTTTTAGTTGTCCAGCTAATTTCTTTCTATTTTTGGTAGAGATGGGGGTCTGGCTCTTGCTCAGGCTGGTTTCGAACTCCTGAACTCAAACAATCCGCCCGCCTCGGCCTCCCAGAGAGCTAGGATTACAGGCGTGAGCCACCGCGCCCAGCCCGCACAACTTTCTTTTAAGCAAAATGTTGTTGCTTTCCCCTCTAACCGCCAGCATTTCAGGAGTCTAACAATCAATAGCTATTTTATTCTTTTTTTAGTATCTGGTTTTTTAGTCTGTTAATGATATGTAAATATTTCAGATTTTTTAGTCATCCAAATATATAAAAGCACACTATAATGATATAAATATTAACCTGGGACTTCTTAGAACCATGTTAATAGGAGATGATCAGATCTAAAATATAAACCGGATATTCCTTCTCTCTCTTTCTCTCCCTGACCCCTTTCTCTCTTTCTATCTACACAAATAATGTAGTAATAAAACTTTCTCATTTGGCAAGGTGATTATAAGAGTTCATGCTAAATAATGATTTCATAAACACATAACTCTGGAGCAAAAGTAAATGTGGAAAAATGTTAATTTCCCAGGTTTAATAGCATTTAAGGCATCTCAACACATATCTGTTGACATTTAGCTATTTAGAAGGTACTGTGGTAGAAAGATAAGCCACAGGGAGAGGGGAGGAGACGTAAGAAAAATGCACCCGTGATCATACAGCAAGTCAGAATATAAGAAGCATTACAAGCAAGGTACTCGCCAGGGGTCTGAAGGGTTCCCAGGGAAGGGGTTCAAAGAAAAGGCATCATAAACAGCTGGAAGAATCAGGGTACCTCATGGAGGACACGTCATTTGGGATGGGCTGGGAAGAATGGGTAGGATTTTGAAGACAGAGACAAAGGGGATGATTATTCTATTGAAACTATTGTTCTTCAGATTTAGATGCTCATCCTATTTTACTTGATAGTACCCTTTTTGCTGACCTCTTCCTGCATTTCTAACTTTCTTTATAAACCGTCTGCTACCTGACCTCTACTGAAAATTAACCACGCCACTATTTTCTGCATAGCCACGCATTTGTAAAAAACCGCTTTGTCTCTGCTTGTCTTCTCTCTGCTAGCTTCCTATTTCTTCCCTTCCCTTGAGCAGGCTGCAAACGAATAGAGAAGGTTTAGTTCAGTTTCGACGTCTTCCCTGATCTCCCCATCAGTGTGTGTTTACCTCACAGGTGCTTCCAAATCTCATTATATGGTCTTTGATTATTGTCTCTCACATTGTATCATTTTTTTTTAAATAAGTTTGCTCCTTTACGGAAACTGCGAGATCCCGAAGTAAGGCGGGGGCGGCGAGTGCCCGTCCGTGCGCACCGCGGGAAGCCACTTCCTGACGCAAAGAACGCGCTGCGCACGTGGAGCCACAGCTCGCGGCAGGGCTCGGGCCGCGGCGGTTCCCGCGGCGTGAACCGGCGACCGCGAACCGGAGGCTGCGGCCAGACCCCCGGGAAGCCCACGACGCCGCCAGGAGCCGCAGCAGCAGTAGCGGCAACGTACTGCGAGGTAACCCTCAGCACGTTTCCACGTGCCTTCCCAGTCATCACCTCAGTGCCTCTCTTCAGCGGCCCAAGGGGCCCTTCGTTTTCTCCTCATTTCAGGGAAATACCTCCCTTCCTTGAGACTGTGAGAGAAAAATGGGGCTTTCCTGGGGCTGAGAGCAGGGGATTCCCTCTTCAGAAACGTGCATTTTTTCACCCCGCCCACCCAACCTGAAGGCGTCCACGGCGAAGGAGCGGGAGACACCCCGGAACGCTCCGAGCACTCTGCGGCCCCCTCCTCCCAGAGAAGGGTCTGGAGCCTGGGCACCAGCTAATTAGCTCGCCCCCATTGGTTGTCCCCAAGGCACCCTTGCCGTCACTGCGTTATGCTAATGAGGGGGAGTCTCATTGGCTGGGCCTCCTTTACGGCGCCGAAGGGCGGCTGCGGGGAGAGCCGCGTCGGCAGCGTCGAAACCCACCGCCCCCCACTCACGCCGCGAGGCAGCCCCGAGGGGAGGGTCTCCTACCTGCCTTTTAGGAAAGTGCTTGGCCGTCACGCGGCGCTCACTCCCACCCCTCTCCCCTCTTTCTAGGCACCTCGAGTTTTTTTCCGCGAAGTAACTTTTTATTCCCGCCTCCCCCGGTCCTGGGTACCAGAGGCGGTGCCGAGCCTGGGGGCGGTTCCCTGGCAGCGTTGATTCTTGTCGGAGCCAGACTTTTGCTCCGGGCTCGGTTTGCATCATCCCCTTCACACCCGAGGAGAGAGGAGCCGGCCCCCTTGGAGCTCAGCTTCCGGCTCCTCGCCGACCCCTCCCCCAGCCCGGGCCCCTTCGCCTTCCCCCGCCCCTCCCTCGGCCGCCGCGTTGCGTGAGTTCTCTGCCTCTACTCCGCAGTATTTTCTTTTTTCTCTCTCTCCTCTCCTGCGTTCCTTGTTTGATGTGCCCCGCTCTTTGAGGGAGGATGGTTGATTTGGAGAGCGAAGTGCCCCCTCTGCCTCCCAGGTACAGGTTTCGAGATTTGCTGCTAGGGGACCAAGGATGGCAAAACGACGACAGGTGAGTGGTGCGTTGCAGGTTGCTCCGTGAACACAGCTGCAGAAAGACGAGATGCGGGGAGGGCTGCAGGGGGAAAGGAGGGAGAAGAGGAAAAGCGAGCCGGAGAGGGAGACCGTGAAGCTGGGGGAGGGAGTAAAAGGGACTCTGATGTCTCTCCATTTTGACTCTATGGAACAGTTGCTGTAGACAAGGAACTCTTTTCCTTTACACTTTTTATTCTTGCAGTGTATTTATCGCATTTATTCGGTGCTTATTCTTTTGTCTATCAGTGCTTTCCCAGAATGTGTATAAGGCTGGTATCAGAGGTACAATACATCCAGACGGCATGCGGTATCAGTGCCGAATAATTTTCCTTTTTTTCCTTAGGTGTGGTTAGTTAAACTCGAAAATGTATCCAAGTTTATTGAAAAAGCACATTAGAAACTTACAGTCTCCTGCGTCTGTTTACCTACTCCTTGTCTATGTCGTCTTGATTAGGTGACTACTTGCCCCTAGGAATTTTAGGCTGTTTAAACATTTGGAGTCTTAGGTAAACAATGGTTTAAATATGTAACAGGTAGTTAGTGAAAATGACAACCATTGCAATGGAAAAGACTTCCTTTGAGCAGGTAACTTCGAGTGTTGTTAAATATGATGTTTGTATAGCATGCTATAACCTTTCCATCATTAGTGTATATTTAATTTAAACAGTATATGTCTCAAAATTGAAACTAAGTTTCAAAACTAGACTATTATTAGCAAAATATTGCTCATGTGTTTTATCTATGGCATCACTGTTTTGCATAAACTTCTGAAATTTCCTCTATTTCTGTTTCATTATTTAAAAAAAACACATTTTGTGTTTTAGTGAATTTGATATTTTCTGGAATAGTGATTTCATGTATCACATGCCACATTTCCTTGTTTTTGAATAATATATGTATGCTAACGGGGCTTTCAACTCAATGAAATACTTCCTTGAAGTTCAGTTTGGTATTGATGTTCTATTTTAGTTAAATAAAAAATCCATTATTGGTCCATTCCAAAATCCTGTCCCCGTTCACTACTGGGCAATATCCACTGTTTCTTTTCCTCACCTTCTCAGCTCCCAATACCAACTCCTGTCCTTACACACTGAGGATTTTTATCTTAGCATCAATCGTGGATTTCTTTGATCTCATATTAATATTTTAGAGGGATATGGATATTTTGTAGGGGATAATATTTTGATTCAACCTCTTTTTAAGGTAAAACCATATATATTGGTTAAAAATTTAAAGAACTAATACCAATTAATCAGTATGCTTATAAAGTAAGGTGTTCTGGTTAATTGAAGGTAAAAAAAAAGAATAGGTAACCAAATTTGCATTGCCATTCAGATAAACTGTATTAGCCTAGTTAAATGACTTACCAAGTATAGCATAGTGTTCATAGCGATTGAATTTATATTTATTTCAGGACCTCAGGATCATCATATAGAATAGAATTCTTCATCTTAAAAAGTGTGAGATAGGTTGAATACATAGAGGACATACTTTGGATATGGTGGTAATAGTGTTGTTGGGTTTTTTAAAAATATCATATCCAAGATGTTAATTGTTCAGATAGTTGCCCTTATTTTTCTAAGAATGCTGCAGAAATATTTTACTAATTAAGAATTATGGCTGGTTGAATACTAACTAAATGAATCACTGCTATATTTAAAAAGTTTTGCACAATCATTTAAAATTTTTATTATATTAAAAGTTTATGCTTGCCCAACTTTAACTTAAAAACTGAAAATAGGGTATTAAATATTTAAAAATCATTCAATCATTTTAAAATATTTGTCTAATTTTGTGGCTTTATGAAAAATTAGTATTTGATTTTGGTTCCATTTGTTACTAATCTTTGAAGGCAAGATCCTTGGGATCAAAGAGACCCACATTTCAGTCCTTTGCTTATTTTCCTTACTAGCTGAGTGACCTTGGGAAAATCATTCAGCCATTATGAGATTCAGTACTTTTATGTTTTCAGTGGGAATGATATTATCTATCTTATAAAATTGTGACAAGGAGGAGGATGGGGAGGTACAGGACTAACAGTTAGTTGGCACTAAGCTCTGCCAAGTGCTATATGTTATCTCAATCAATCCTCATACAAACCCTGAATAGTAGGTAATTATTTTAGGGATAGGAAACTGATATTCTGGGAAATTGAATACCTGTCTCGGGTAATATATCTTATCAGTGTAAAAATCACTTTTGAGCTCAGTTCTTTGTGACTTAAATCCCTCAAGAAATTCTTAAGTTCTTTCCACTTAATTCATTTGAATTTAGAGGAATAATTTTGCAGCTCCTAGCACAGTTTAGGTGCTCATTCAGTGTTATTTCCCTTCCTCACTTCTGATTTGCACTTTGCAATTCTTTTTTTTTTTCTTTTCAAAATCCTAAACTAATGTGAGTTAAGTAAAGTCATCTCTTTTGTCTTTAATATGTCACAAATTCCTTTTTGCAATTATGCCTTAGTAGTAATCTGATTCTACTCAGTTTTCTTCTTGGACTCAATTCCTATAGAGTTGAGGAGGAAGCACTCTTTCATATAGGAATAGGTAGATCACTTCCACCAACAGATACATTTAGTGCTCTCTGCCCGTATTCTCTAGGCCACTTTCCATGAAGACCTGCCTGAGGTTTTCCCCAATCCCCTACTGACCTTAGGAGCACACTAAACCTGCTTGGCGAACAAACCGGAGTGCCACTGAGTAAATAAGGGGTTGTCGAATGAATACCTTAGCCTCCCTGTGCTTCCTGGCTGGGATAATTCTGAAGCATGTTCTATATTGTGTCCTAGGGGACTGAACTCTAGTTGCCCACAGTGATAACGGGCTTACTACCGCAAGCTTTACTGGCTTCTGACCCTCCCCTCCCCTACTGGTACTTTCTAGGATCATTCCCAACTAAGCTACTTATGCTTCAGTCCTATCTCAAAATCAGCTTCTAGGGAAATCTGAATCAAGATCGCTGTGTTCTGAATCTATAGAGTCACACCCTTAAAATGATGGGAGAATTGTGTTCCAGTTGTGGAGCGTTGCTTTCTACCTTTCTCATCACTTCAAAAATATTAAACTACATCTTAGAAGTACATTGTTGATTGGCATGTAATAACGAGTGAGACCTGTGATAGGTGGATGAAAAGGTATTGTTGAAGAGAGAATATTGATGGGCTTGTTAGGATACAGGAAGTGTGTATTCCGTATCATAGATTGTATGCAAACCAACCTTGGATAAGTAGGTCACCTAAATTTATATTGTACCACCTGTTGGTAGGTATACATACTCACACACACATACACAGAGGCATATTGTAAATGTAATATATATAATGTGTATGTAATAGATCTGTATTGTATTTGTAATACATGTAAAGCATATATAATATATATAGTGATGTGCATATGCATTTATTATCTTCATGCCATCCTTATGTAAGTACCTCTCATTTGCATTCTGATATCCTTTTCTGAGTAGCACATGAAAGAATAGAGTTAGACATAGCAGTTCAGAGAATTTAACTCATGGATAATGTTAGTACTTTGAGGTCATAAAGTAAGTTTGAGAGTTGCTAAATGAGAACATTGCTTATGCTTTGGGATATCTGTTGTATATTTGGTGCACATTTATTTCTTAGGAATCCTGAGTAAAACCAAAAATCTAATTCAAATGTTTTGTATGAAATGTCTTTAGTGGCCCATTTATTCATTCAGCTAATATTTAAATGCTTGCTACATCTCAGGGCCTCATTAAGTTAGGTCTTGGGAAGAATGTAGATTGATATATGAACCAGTGCTTTGTCTGGAGGCGATCACAGATATAATTAGAGGTGATGGGTTCCCCCCTAGAATATTGACAGTATTGTTGATGTTATGATGATGTCCTTGTAGCATTTCCATTTTAAGACTGTCAAGAAGATCCTATGGGATTTGTAGATAGGATATTCAGCATTTGTGTGAAAATAAAGTAACTGAAGTCACTATATTAAAGATGACTCAAGGTATTCAACATATTTTGAAATCTAATATTTAGAATGTTTAGTATCTTTATAGTTATTCTGTGATTGAAACTAATATGACTAGAGACTGAATTTAACTGGTTTTATGTGGAAACCATTCTGTGATATGTAAAGTTGTTATAGTGTTAAAATCCATTGTTTTCTGTTTTAACATTTCTTTGATTTGTAAAACAATAAAGATTTAGAGTATTCTGCAGTTAAAGACTGGTGAGTTTCAGGTTTTAAATACTTTCAGAGAGTTAAAACAAGTCCTTCTCTTTTATCATGATTTAGTAATTTTAAAGTTTGAAACACAATGCACTTGATGTGAATAAATTGTCTCAATTCCAGTTACTGTTAATGGACTATTATCAGTTGTAGCCACAGAAGACTAGGTTGTTTATTTAATTAAGACCATTCTGGTTTTCAAAAATCAGGGCATTTGTTCCAATTTCAATAATTTTAGGTGTATCTTTTATATTTTATAGATGGCATTTAAAAGTAATGCAAGCAAGTCACCTAGTGCATTGTAGTGATTAAAACCTTAAAAGGATTTGAAAAAAGAGTAACAATCAATTAACAATTCGAGGTATTTATAAAATAGAGGAAATGTTGGAATAGCATTGGAATATATGTGATTTTAGATATCTTACACTGCAAAATGTATTTCTTTATATAATCAAATTCTGTTGTGGGAATGGGTTTTAGATTGGCATTTGAAACATTTTAAGTTACAAATTTTATTTCCCATTATAAACTATACATTGTTTTGAAAATAGCCATTTATTACATAGTATTTATTCTCAATTTGTAAGTTCAGTTCAGTAAATACAGTGTTTAAATTTTGGGTGTTATTAAAATGAATCAAATGTTATTTTTACTGTTTAATTATATAGTGGAACTACGCACACACAGTATCTGTAAAATGGTTTATTTATTTATTGTTAGAGAACCCAGACAATCCTGTTTCTTAGCACTGTCAATTATCTTAAGATAAATCTCCACAAATAGGCAATAAAAATTAAAAACTTAAACAGGTAATGGTGTTTAAAAAGAGACTGTAGAGGACTGGGTGCGGTGGTTCACGCCTGTAATCCTAGCACTCTGGGAGGCTGAGACGGGCGGATAGTTCAAGCTCAGTAGTTCGAGACCAGCCTGAGCAAGAGCGAGACCCCGTCTCTACTAAAAAAATAAAAAGAAATTAGCTGGACAACTAAAAATACACAGAAAAATTAGCTGGGCATGGTGGCACGTGCCTGTAGTCCCAGCTACTTGGGAGGCTGAGGCAGTAGGATCACTTGAGCCCAGGAGTTTGAGGTTGCTGTGAGCTGATGCCACGGCACTCTAGCCAGGGCAACAGAGTGACACTCTGTCTCAAAAAAAAAAAAGAAAAAAAAAAGAGTTGTAGATACATACAGTGCCATACATAGAATACAGAAAAAATGATTATTGTTTTTCAATAGTTGCCAACAATTCAGACATCAATATTTTATATAAAAACACATAGGATTCTTTCCTTTTGACTCACTCTTATAAATAAATTTGAAATTAGCTTTTCAAATTAGTTAGAATTCATTCTAAAGTTTGATTCCATTTACTCTCTATCATATGTGTACTTTCGGTGTTTGATTACATATTAGTGAGTCTCGCACTTTTAACTTTTCACGGTACCTTCATATGTAATAAGTCTTGGATCAGGGAGGTTCGAATGTAGTAATCTCATTTTCCACATGAGGTATGTAACATTTTAAAGAGATTAAACTTTCTACTATTAATAAATAGTCTCTCTATTGCAACTTCAACTTAGTTTAGAGGATAGGTGCAAAAACATACTTCCAGATGAGTGACCAAGAAAATTATTTCATCTATTATCACAATTTAAACATTTTTTTCCTTCTCTGTTAGTAATGTAACTTAACTTCTGCAAAAATGTATTTGAAAGATATTATGAAAAATACTGAATACAAATGAAGGCTAAACACGAATAGCTTTGTTCTTCACTATTGGTACAAAATGAAAATTAAACTATCAATATATTTAGTCATAATATGTATCAACTAGACCATGATTTTCTCTTTTTGCTGATGTTATGAATGCAATATATTTAATGGCTTTACAAATCATGTTCTTATTTATTAAAATGGTTTATATATTCATAAATGTCTTAGTCTGTTCAGGCTGTTATAACAAAGTACCTTAGACTGGATGATTTATAAACAACAGAATTTATTTCTCATATTTTTGAGGCTGAGAAGTCCAAGGTCAAAGCGTCGGCAGATTCTATGTCTGGTGAGGGCTCTCAGCTTCATAGATGGCACCTTATTGCTGCATCCTTATATGGGGTAAGGGGAGGTAGAAAGCTTGCTTAAGTTTCTTTTATAAAGGCACTAATCCATTCATGAGGGTGGAATACTTAATACCTAATCACTTCCCAAAGGCCCCATCTCTTAATACTGTCAGTTTGGGTATTGAGTTCTAACATAGGAATTTTGGAGGCACACCAATATTCAGACCATAGTAATAGATAATTTTGTTATTGATGGTTCATCTTTTTTTATTAGAGTGTTTTTGTGTTGTCAATGGCATCTTATTAGGCATCATGCTTGTCTAAGTTATCTTTAGAAAATAAAAAGCAATATTTTTTTATAGTGAAACCGGTTGCTTTATACACTTACAGCTTGAAATTAAGTTAACTTGGTCTTTTCTGAGCAATACTTAATATCCTTCATCAAGATGTTCTCAAATTAAAGCTTTTCCTGAGTTTTAAATTTGTAATGAAAATTTACTCTGCAAAAGTAATCAAAACAATAAATAATGGTCAGAAAGACAATTGATTTTACTTTTTCGCAGTCCTTGATTAGATATGGGATTTTTTTTATGGGTCATGAAAAAAACTATTCTTTTCACAAGGATCTTCAGCATCAAACAGCAAGCCAGTTGCAATTTAAGTAACAGACATCTATGCAAACATCGTGAACTAGTTAACAGGATAAACTATATCCATATAACTAACAATATGTTATAGTTATCTGCTCAACTTCTTTTTTTCTTTTTGAAAATAGAATGAATAAATATGAATGTTAGACATCTTATCAAAGAAATAGGATTTTTAGATAAAATATGTAGGAATAAAAACACTGTTTGGGCAACTTATTTTTTTTGTAATCCAGTGTGGTGCACCTTAAAAAAAAGATGGGGCGGGCCAGTATACAGGGTCAGAGAATTGGTATGATTGATATAAAATTGGTGGAGTCCCATCATAATAAATAGGTTAAAATAATCACTGTATTATTTAATAGTAAAGCCAGTTCTGTTTTTGCTAAATAACATCTCCCTGAAGAAAGTGTGATAGAGTCATTGAGAGGTTGCCCTTCTCTTTTCAAAATTTAAAAGATATTCTGTAGAAACCCTTACTTAATAGCATTGAAATCATTCCCTCACAAACATTAAACATCTACTAATTATCAAGAAGTACACTAAGCACTAGGGATAAAACTGTGAGCAAAACAGACCTAGTTCAGATCCTGGTGAAATTTATAGTAGTAGAAATAGACATTATATTTGAAAAAAATTACAGAAATTAGCTTAATTACAGTTGTTCTAGCTTATAACCAAAAATTTTGCAAAATGCCATGAGAAGGCATGATTGGAGTACCTTGACTCGTCTGGCAGATGAGAAGAAGGTGGTTTGGGTAAAGTTTTCAAAGAAATCTATGCTGAGATTGAGATCTAAGGATGAGGTGATCTTAGTAGGTGAAGTGGGAAAATAATGTTTCAGGCTAAGGAGGAGCTTGCCTAAGGGCCGGTGGAAGGAGAGAGCAAGACATTTTCAGGGAACTGAGGAAATTCAGGAGGCATTTGGACATACGGTTCTGGAGTTCAAGAGTCTAAAGTAGAGCTTACGTTGCTGAAGTCATTCATCGCAAAATCACTTAGAGGAGAGCAGAGTGGGCCTGGGGCACTGACACAATTTCATCCTCAGCACAAAGTCAAAGTTAGTGGGGTGGAGTTGTAGAAGGTGGGATGAAAGTAAAGGTGGGGACTTGAAGTACCTCCTCATGTCGAGTGTGCCGCCTAGGTATAATAGAAATGGATAAACAGGGCCAGGAACTTCTTTCTGGTAGAGGTCTTGGTGTTATATGTAAGGCTTTTAAAGTTGCAAGTGAATAATGAAAATTTATGAACAAACAAATTGTAAATATGGAGCATAAATATGTATTTTACTCTTATAATTAAAATATAGAACACCATTAATCTGTTAAACATTTAATATAATCCATATTAAATATTTATACCTGATATGCATTTATAAATAATTATTGTGTTTCGTTCTAATTAATACAGAAACCAGAAATCCACCATATCACAATAATGAGTTTTACTTTGTTAGCCAAACAGCATTATTAGTTTTTATTGCCTAAAATGTTAATATCGACAACTTTTCTAAAATCATGTGTTATGTCACTGTAGTTTTCTTGGTTAAATACTCCCTATTAATGAACAGAAACTTCAGTTCCTTAGGAGCAGAGGTTTCCTTGCATGTCCTGTATCCAACCGCCTCCTGACTATCTCTCCAACTTAATGCTTTGTTCATATGTTTGTTTGGCCTCATAATTTGTTCCACATCCTGAAGGGTTTTTTCCCCTATTTCAGGCAACTGGAGCTTTCCAGGCTCTAATCTCCAAAGCCATCTCCACCTCCCAACCCAAAGAGACAAAGGAATCTATTACCACTGGTGCACTGACTTATTTAGTTTACATTAATGATTTATTTTTACAAGTATGTGTAGTGTCTGGAGGACCCTGAGCTACTGAGATAGTTGAATGCCTACCTCTCATGCAGAAGAATGATCATGTCCATGATTGCAGGAGATGAATAAAAACCTAGGCTCCATGAAGGCAAGAAAACACTGAAATAGCTTTGGATCCTTTGTGAATTATTAATAGAAATTTCTGATCTCCTTAATAACTAGGTATAGACTAGTGTCTGGTCATCTAAAAACAAAGGAGTGAATTATTAATAGAAATTTCTGACCTTGACTCCTTAATAACTAGATGTAGACTAGAACAAACTGACTCCTGCAGAAAGCCTTAGATGTGGTATAATTTCAAGGTAAGGAGGAACCACTGCACATAGTCAGAAAAATAAATCATTAGTGTAAACTAAATAAGTTGGTGCACCAATAGTATTACATTTGTCTCTTTCCACTGGGAAGTGGAGATGGCTTTGGAGTTGAGGGGTGGTGAAGAGGTGAGAGCCTGGAAAGCCTTAGTAGCCTGAAAGAAATAGGGAAAAATGCTTTGGGATGTGATGGAAAAGAGAATCAGCAAAGACAGTAAGATTTCTCACCACAATTTTGTCTTTTGTCTTGGATAGACCATATTTATCTTCATCTTTTCTGACAAGTAGAAGCAGTGAAGGAAAACAGAAACAGAAATCCAGCTGTGGAGCTTGGCTTGCCTGTAGGGGACAGTGGCTGGCAGCACAGCTGCAACTCTTTGACCCCTTTCCTCTTTAGCGTCTCAGTCGGACCTCCCTTCCAGACTGTGCTTCAGTAGTTGCAGCATTGTTGCAACTGTGCCATGACTTTAAAAAGGGAGAATCATTTCCCGCTGTGTGTGCATTCCTTGAACTCAAGTTGTATTACTTCCAATTTTCACGGTATATAAATATGGGTAAGAAATGGACTTTGCATACACAGCCAAAAAAAAAAAAGTTAAGTATAAGAAACAGAGGACTGCTGCTTGTTCTTGGCTTTCTTGCACTAGACTTACACAGAATCATGATAAATTGTTATTACAAGGGCACGCTTAGCTCATCTTGTAAATCACTGTGTGAATAGGGATAAAAACAGATTAATACATTTCAACCTCTTTTAACTCCTGTGGGAAAATTTGTAGATTGTCCACATATTACAAACAACCAGTTATTAACAACAGGTTGTGTGGTTTAATAATGGACAGCCTGCTGTCTCAGGTCTGTCAAAAATTGAAATACTGCTGTATCCCTTAGGCATCGGATAGGGTGATCAGCAAGCTACACAGGTACTATCAAGGAGTGATGGTAATGACTTCAGTCACTGCCACACCATGCAATGATTACATTGGCAAATTATAGATGGAAACTTTCAGTATTTTGTTTCCATTTCTTGCCTTTCCCCCCTCAAAAGAATTCATTTGCTATTTTACATATTTCTAATAAAATTGTAGAAGATAAAGTGGAAATGGATGATAACGCTGATAATAGTATTTATCATAAAGACAGTCAACATTTACTAAGAGTTTGATTTGTGTCAAGCATTTTTCTAAGCATGTTACATGTATTATTTTATTTAATCTTTACACTGAGTCTGGGAATTCTGTTATTTTTCCCATTTTACAAATGAATCACGCAAGGTACAGAAATACATAAATTGTTGCGAGTCATATACCCCATAAGAGGTAGAACCAGAATCTAATTATTATGCTTACCAATGACGTTTATAACATATACAAATGTGATTTAATGTTATTTAAATAGTAGAAAGAACAAAATGCAAAATGCAAACAAACGTAAAGGCTTTTGAAGACAGAAAAATCACAGTTTTTGCATCCCCCATAGGCCAGTATTACAATGATTAGCTCAAAAAGAATGTTACGGAAATTTTGAAGTTGGTAATATTTTCTGGGAGAAATACATTGTGTAGAGCATTGTGCTTTTGACAACCTGGAGAAAGTAGATTGAAATAGGAAATTAGCAAAACAACTAAGGCAAAAGTTTTATCTGTGTGTGTGTTTTTATTCTTTCTTTATTTATTTGAAATAGGGTAAATGTAATTGGTAATCCAGGACCAAAATAAAAATAATGGCTTAGTAGAATAGGTAATATGAAAGACAAATGAAAAAAAATTGACTCCTGAGCCTATACAAATCAAAAAGGGATTGTGTAAGATCATATAATTAACTCAGATTGTTTTAAAAAGTCCATTTCAAAAGCGTTGTCTGGGGTCATCCATGTCTTTACTACTTTGCTAAATTCACAATAATTATTTTCTTTTGATATGGTTGGATTTTTTTTTCGATGTTTCTCAATAGGACCTTGGGATTTCCTATTTATACTTCTATTCCCTAAAGTATTTGTACCTGTGTGAAATTCATTTTTTTCTCAGCCACTGTAATGGTGATAAAGAAAACTCTGTTCCAGAGATGTTGCGAAGTTTAAATGTTGTAATGTGAAATTACTTGATTTAGAGCTTAACACTTAGGCCTAACTGTTAGTATGTTTCATCTATTCTTAAGAAGATTTTCAGTGGTTAACAGAAATAGGTGCAATAGAACAAAATAAATAGAAAATAAAACAGAATAAAAAGATAATGAGAAAAATCAAGTGAGGTGTAGAGTTGGTACACAATGTGAATTCTATGAGTTCATGTATAGTTACTGGAAATGGGTCACAAAGTTAGAGCAAAGAAGACATGATCAGTCACATGAGATGAGAAATGAACTAGTAGTTCAGGAGAAATACAGGTTTCCTTTGTGTTCAAATTTAAAGGAAATTCCTCCTGTGGATCTTTGGTTAGTGTACAATATTCTTACCCACTCTCCTACCATAAAAGAATAGCAAATTTCATAAGACTCTTATGACATTCTCACTGCCATCTGCTGATATAACTAGAGAGAATTATTCACTTAAAGTAGATCTACAGGACACACACATAAATGTGTTTCAGATATATCTTGTAGGACAAAAAAAGGAACGCACAAGGTTACTGGCGGATTGTAAGTCTTTTGTGTAATCTTTCTTAGATACGTTTTAAATATAGATGTCTTTGCTTAATAAGATTGGAGTTACATTCTTTCCTGAGAACCTGAAAGGTAAATGCAGTCAATAAGGGTAAGGATGACTCTCTTTTTATGGAGTCTCCTCCATTAGCTCAAGCCTGAATTGTGGTTATTTTCACTTCCTTACATATATTGAATTAATTAATTATTTTATTTCTCCACAAAAGTCCAAAGTAAATATCATACAACTTAATGCTCTATGAATAGTTTGTAGGAATTCCGAATTTCGTTGTTTATATAGCCCTATGGAGTCGGCCCTCCCATATCCATGAGTTTCGCATCCATGGAACCAACTGCAGATGGAAAATATTAAAAAAAAAACCCTATAACAATAAAGAATAATACAACAATAAAAATAGTACAAATAAACAATATAGTATACCAAGTATTTACGTTGTATTAGGTATTATAAGTAATCTAGATTTAAAGTATATGGGAGGATGGGTTAGGTTATATGCAAATACTATGCCATTTTGTAACTGGGACTTGAACATCCTCAGGTTTTGGTATCCACAGGGGTTCTGGAACCAATCCCTTATGTATACCAAGGGATGACTGTGTATCTGTATGTATGTATGTATGTGTATATATATGTATATATATATATGTAAGCACATAATTATTATAGCTAAACTTCTGGTTGCTAAGTAATTGATATCATGTAAATAACCTCAAACTAACACATCTTTTCAATTTGTCCATTACCACCAATATCACAATAATCATCCCAAATCCTCCATTTCCAAAGTTTGCTTCAGTTTTGTACTATTTTTGTATTTGTTTCCCTAATTAGTTACTGAGCTCCACCTATTCTTTTTGGTAGTGCTTCATCCCTTCCTATTTAAATACTACAGCACTTGACAGCATACCTCGTTATTCTGAGTCTGTTTTATGTATTCCACCTCCTGTAATGTTCAGTACCCAATGCAAGCCTCATTCAACCCATGTATTTTCATCATAATATTCTTAAACATGATTTACCATATCATAGTCATGTTTTAAAATCTGTGGTATGTTGTTAATGCTATTATGTGAAATTTAAACTGCGCAGCTCAACATTCATTGCTCTTCATTAATTGACTTTTCTTCCTAAAATGCTTTTTGAAATTTAGCCACTGTAGTCATTCACAGAACAAACACATCCCTCATCTCTGATGTCTGCCTGCTTCAGTGCCTTTGTTGGTATCATACCATGATCTGAGGCTGTCTTGCATCATGCCTTCCCCTTCTTCATGACCAGATCCTAAGCTGGTTGCAGATCCAGAGTTACTAATGACGTTTTTGAAATCACTCATATCACTCCATATAGTCTACATTATGTTTTTTATAATCATGCTTATATTTTTGCAGGTGTAACATATGACTTTATGGGAAAAAAGCCATTTCTTCAGTTCATTTTGGATCTCGCTACATTATTTAGCACAAGTGGTTTATGTTAATATTAATAGAAAGGCTCCAAGAATTTTAATTCTATCATATAAGGGAGATATTAACAAAAGAAAAAAATAAGTCATAGCTATGAATATATGGTATTACATATATACATATGTATGTTATTATAATAAAAATAAGAAATCATTTGAATTCAAGTTTCTTCTCCCCATGGAAACAAAATAGTTTTTTTATGCTTGTTCTAACCCTAGGTATTGTAGTTTAAGTTATTTGATTTAAAAATGTCTTTTCCATATTTAGTTTAATATTCACTAGGAACTTTCCTTCGGAAATAGCAAAGCAGAATGTGCTTCAGTCCAGAATTCATGCTGTGACAGTTCAAATGACTGTTAAAGTGAATTCTGAAATTTACATAGGGAGCTGCTCAGTGAAAACCATCAATCTGCTTGACAGCCAGCAGTGCCATTGTCCAAGCGACATGGGGAGTTGTTGTAAATGACCAACACCATCTCACACTTGCGTAGATTAAGTAATGGTAGTAATGCTTACAGAGTTGGGATGAACAGAGTAGAATTCCTATGTGTTTCTTTGTACTGAATCTTATAAAAATTTTTTTTCCTTATTGAGGAACAGTGCTTATTATATAATTTAGAGTCTGTTTAGCTTTTACAGTGTTAGTAGGAATAAAAAGTGATGTTTTCAGAGAATAAAAAATACGTGATATGCGTTTGTGACAGTTATCTAAACATGTTTGAAGTCTTCAAATACAAGGCACGTTATTCTGAAACACATATATTCGTATTATTAGTCTATGTACCAAGTCAGATCCTTTTATGTTTGTTTTTGTCACATGGAGTGACCACTTTTGATTTACTTCACTCTTCTTTTCAGTACCAGAAAGAAGTTTGTGATCCATCTCTTTACACTTTCAGCTTTACTACCCACATGGAAGGTAGGAGAGAGAGAAACTCTAGTCACGTACAAAAATATATAATTAAATGTATGCCTAAGAGAAGACTAATCAAAATGTTCTTTATGAAGTTGCTGTGACTTGCTGCAACGTATTTCAGGTAATAGCACCTTTTATAATGGAGCGAGGGAGAAGTTCCTCTGTGAATTCCCATAGTGTTGAGATTGAACTTAATCCTGCTACCATATGAGGCGGGATGCTGTATGGGAGGTTCTTGAAGGATGTTATCCTGCACTCATAAGGTTGTTGGTCTCATGTTGTGTTGGAGAAGTAAGACATAGAAAATAACTATTATATAATTAGAATGTGATACAAGGGCTAGTACTGTGTGAGTATTAGAAAAAAGCTTTTAGGAAAGAGAATTCTAGAAAGAAAGTAAATTTTATATATAAGAATTCATATATTAGAAATAAAGTAAGAAAGACCAGCACAAAGGCACAGGGAGTGGGTCCTCCAGAGAGCATGTTCTAGAAAAAATACAGTAAGTAGACACAATTGAAAACAAAATAATATATGTGAAGATCACTACTACATCTTGTTGGAGTTTGAGGGGAAGATTGTAGGAGAAATTATTTTGCCAAGTAAAAGACTTTGATTTCTTTTTCTGTAGACTGTGGTACATTTTTTAAAGGTTTTGAATATGGAAGTGGTGTGATCAAAGTTATAGCTTTAATGGAATTATTATGTCAGAAGCATGTGGAATGATTTAGAAGAGAAGGAGTGGGGAGATTCATTAAGCTACATCAATGGGCTAAAAGAGGTAGGGAAGTGATAGTGAAAAGGGCAAAAGAAAAAAAATCCAAGAAAAAAAAATTTTGGAGGTGTCATTAAGACTTCAGAATGGATGGAAGAATATTGACGTCATGAAATAAGAGGAAATATAAAAAGAGGAACAACTTGTGTTAGTATTTGTTATGTTTATTCAGTACAATTTGGTATTATTCATTAGGACTGTAAATTCTGGAGGGAAAAAATCTCTAGTGTCTAACTAATACACCTCACAAAACACCCAAGAAAGGTGTTATTTACTACGTTCATTTTCATTATCGATCAGATTTAGCTGAACTGAGCCAGCAGTAGTTAAGTCCTGCCCATGAGTTGCAGTCTATGCTAATGTCTCTGGAAACAAGATATCTCTAACCTCTGCTTATCTCAGAAAGGGAAGAAAGACAGATAAACAAGTATTTATTGTGTAGCATACTATATAAAAATTATTTAAGTATAAACAAATTACAGAGCTAGCACAGGAAAAAATGATTGATGATATGTGCATGTAATATATATGATATATAAAAGCTAAATGTGAATGTAGTAAACTCTTTTAAGTTTACTGCTTTTATATTCTTCACAACATGGATGGAAGGTAAAACAATTCCATGTACATTTTATTTGTAGAAAACTCAACTAAAAATAATTTAAATGCTTGACACAAATGGCAGAAATTCCCTCTGGATTCTTTCAGTTGCAAATCATGGAAAACTCAGCTAAGATGGCCTAAGTAATACACTTAATAAAACAAGGAGTCTGCGCTTAGGGTAGTTTTAGGGTTGGCTGTAGAGCCCATTTCACTTTCAGCATCCCTCTACAGGTATCAGCCCATCCCCTTTCTTTGGGTCCTCTTGATTCCTGAATGGCTGCTCTAGTTCCAGCTGTCGCTTATGGTGACAACGTCGAAAGGCAGAGAAAATAATGATCCTAGTATTGTGCCCTTCTTAAAACTGAGAAATGTTTTGCCAGAGGCACCCTAACGGATTTACTCTCATTTGCTGCTGACTAGAATTCTGTCACATGCCCAGGCCATGGCAGAACCAAACTGTGGTAAAGGCTGAATCCACTACGGTGGCTTAGAACAGTTACATTTCACCCCTGGAGCTGAAAGTGGACCCAGCTTCCTCTGAAGGATTTTGCCACTTTGAGGAGTGTGAACAAAATCAAGTTTGTTTATGGAGCAAAGTGTGTGTGTATGTCTCTGTGTGTGCGTGTTTTGCTGGGTGGGCGGGATGGTAGGATGGAGGTTGGGCAAGGGATATGGCTATCATGAGACTGGGGACCCATAATTCTAGTTCAAACTCAAAAAATAATTCTTTAATCATTTCATTGTTTTCTTTCACTTCTGAGCATTTATCTGAGGAAGTTATAATTTCAGCATATTTTCTAATTCTTTTCTTGCAAACAGAATGGTCTGATATATGAATGTTCTCAAATTCTTTTATGAAAATTATAACATAATAAACACTGCATCAACCTGTAACTGGGCCCTTTGGAAAATTGTAGGCCACCCCACATTGTCCTTGTGTTGATAAATGCATCTTCATGATCAGAAAGGGAATGTGACTATAGCTGTGGCCCAGGTGAGCTTCTTACTGCCAAGTAACCTCTAAATTCAATTGAGAAGCTGGAACTTTGTTTTTCTTAAAATTTTAAAGTAGACCAACTGTCAGCATTATGAATGATGGAGCACCTGCCCGCCCCACCCCTCTCACTGAAAAGTCATTTTTTACCTCAAAGACCATGTCCCACATTATCTGGAGGAGCAGTGAATAAAAGAATGAGGGTCTTACAAAGGTCTAGAAGGAAGCAGGAGGGCGGGGCTCTGGAGGAGGAAGAAGGTGGTCCTCGGGTTGTCTCCTGAAGCCTGGCCCTGCATTACAGTGACATTGGTACTATTTCTCTTTCTTATGACAAGTCATCTGACCATTAGAATTTGTTCTACTCATTAATAAATAGATGTTGTCTGTCAGTAGTAGGCATATGTTGATCACTTACAGCATATGTGGGATTTTTATATAGTTCTTTCCCCCTTCACCCTCTTATATTTTTGCTCATTTGGCATATTTAAAATAGCTTGCGTGAAGAGGAGCTGTAACTGGTCAAAAGTGTGAGAGAAATAAAGATTGATAAGTGTATTGGCTTTTTGCTTTTCAATATCTATTTTAGCATTTTGGTGATTTCCCAAAGACTAGAGGGCCGCACTATTGTTAAAACAACAATGGCTTCAAAAATGTTTTCCTTGGTGCTAGAATGAAGAAAGCAAGAGGAAAGTCAGTCTTTTTATTTATAAAATATAGCATTTAGAAGATTTGTAGTAACACATTCTAAGTAGTTCCTTGTAAATACTGATTTGGAAATCTTTGCACCTAAAGAGCTCTTCTAATGAAATGGAATGAGTATGATAGACTATAGGTTTAATAACTGACAGAATGCATAAAAGGGACAATTTGATTTATTCAAAACACAGAGATCCAAGAATATCAGGAATGTGCAAGAGCAGTCACATAAAATGTTAATCAATATAAAAAATGTCATAGTACACATACTCATGTTGTATACTTTTATAAGAAAGGAAACAATTTCTTAGATTAATGTTGATGGAGCTGATCTGAGAGGGGTTGTTTTTGGTTTGGTAGACATCCCAAAGATAGAGAGTTTCAGAACAGAAAAATTAGGCAAAATGTTATGCTTAAACTTAATTACATTTTTGACATTTAATCCCAATAATTCTAGACTACAAATACTACACTAAATTCTTCTGAGAACTTTTTTTAAAAATATGTAGTTGGTATATTTTAATGTGCAAAATTATTAAAAGAAGAACATGTAAAATACTTCACTCACACACATACATACATATACATATATTTTATATATAATGACTTTAACGATTATGTTTACACAAATGGAGTTATACCCCATAGAAGGTACAGTTTTGTCAACTGCTGTATGCACTTAATATATTGTTAAGTAGACCTAGTTAGTAAAATATATCTCTAAGTATATTCCTGAAAGAAGTTTATTTTTGATACTACAATATTCCATAATATGAATGTATCATATATAATTAATTAGGTTTTATTGTTACTGTTGCTAAACATTTAGTTTACTTTCATGATGATATCTTACATTTTTGCCTCTAAATATTTGTAGGCATCTCTGGGGCCTCAGTGATGATTTTTCTAACATAAATTCCTAAAGGTAGAATAACCCTTTTGAGGAATAAGAACGTCAGTATAAAGACAAAGTATAAAAGACACTTTATGTCTTTTAATGCATACTTCCATATTGTATTCCAGAAATATATTTCAGGTTCTATGCATGATTATTATTTCATGTATTATTACTATTTGGTAATAATCAGTGCCCATAATTATATAGCTTCTATATCATTATAAAATATGAGCTTATAACATGATTGACTAGAGGGTAATGTATTCATCCTTTTTCTTTCCTTGTATATTTTTGTATCATTGTCAAAGCAAAAGCAAACAAGGAAGGAAACAAGAAAATTGACATAGTGCATGTATTAACAATAACAATAAAAGTAACTGCTTTAAAAAAATCTCAACAAAATGCTTGCAATAAGACAATGTTTTTGTTTTACCAATAAAATCTCTAATTTGCTGTTCTAGTAAGAAAAATAAAGGAAACAGATGAACAAATTACACATGGACATTGCCCTCTTAGAAGAGCTAATGATGTAAACAGATAATATTGAGGTTTTTATTATTTCAAGTAAATCATCACATTTGTGGTATACTGCACTCGAGACAATAGGGCAACAGCTTTTGCTTTAAATGTTTACTTTCCTGCTTTTTCTACCTATTTAATCTATGTTTATATGCTATAGAATACCACATTTCAATCACATCCTACAAATACTACAAATCAAATGCTAAAATACTACAGATACCATGTTTAAATAACCTGCAGAAGTTAAACTGCAAGATTTGAGATACTCAAATGCTACTCCCTCTTGAAATGGCAGTTCAGTTTAATAATAATAAAAAAAGAATTTACCCCTCACCCTGCCTCAGTTGTCAGGAAATGTTTTCTAACATATTGATTGTGATGATGATGATTATGATTATAGTAATTTTTCCACACTGTCTTATCAAGACCAGAACCAGATAAACATTAAGCGAGAGAACTCTACTGTTTTTGGAAAGTTGAATCTATTTTTCTCTGGAATGAACTAGATATTTGGGAGCAGTGAAACATGTTCATATGTCAAAGCAGGATAATTTGAACTGTCTCAGTTTGGTAGCAGACTTACTTTATTTTATTTTTCATCATGTTACTCCTCCCTAGGTCATTGGATAGTACATTTAATTCTAAAAGTAAATATCAAAGAGTTGGAGATACATACTTGATGGGCTATTTGTGGCACTTCTTTTCATTAAAACAAAAGATTGAAATTTAAATGAAAAAGATAAAAATATTTTTGTATTGAATACTTATATAAACATGTGTCTAAAAATTATTATAATTAAAGCCTGCAAAGCTAAAGCCTTACAAGCATCTACCTAAATTAGGACTCTGAGATTAAAATATGATACTTACCAATCTGAATATTGATATAGAATATTAATCAATGATAATACTTGGTGAATTGTGCCATTATTGTGAGCAATTAAAAAATTAAAAGGGAAAAGTTCTACACTTTCTCATGTTAGCACAGAATAACGATTGAGAGCATAAACTCTTAACCAGCTCTTACTGCTGGATTTGGGTCCCTTCTCTAGCATTGAGGAGCTGTGTGGTCCTGTGCAATTATTTAATCTCTCTAGTTATCGGTGCCTTCATCTGCAAAATGAAGATAATAATTTTACTGCCTTTGGGAGATAATAGATAATTTATGAACAGTCCTTAGCTCAGTGTTGGGTAATAAGTACTGTTAAATGTTTATTGTTGTTATTTTATTAATAGTATGTTAGAAATTTTTAGGATACGTTGTCAGTCAAGAAGTCATCAATATATTAAGTTACTTGATTATTTGTTGTGGTTTAGAGAGAAATTTTTTTTGAAAACACATTTTAAATATATACCAATTCTTCTTAAAGTTTTATTTGAATTTTTTCCACATTTGGAATATTTCCTATATTTCATTAAGTTGCTTTAAGGAAAGTAGAATTTTGATAGTAAAAGTTTATTGCTGTTCATGTTTCATAAACTCTGAGTCCATTTTAGCAATATTATGATAATTGTGCTTTAGAGAATCAAACTAAGCTTCAAGTCAAAGAATTTGTTCTCTCGTTATTTTATGGACAATATGAGATCTGTTTTTGTATGAGCTCTTATTAAATACTGTAGTTATTATTCAGTGTAGACACATTTCATCAACAGAGAAACACCCAAAAGATATATAGTTTGTAATAGTAAGGATATAGTGGAAGAAACTGTAAATTGTATTATTTTGGGTTTTTGAAAAAATGTCCTCTCTGTTTCTTTTTTTTTTTTTTTAGAGACGAGGTCTTGCGTTTTCACCCAGGCTGGAGTGCAGTGGCATGATCATAGCTCACTGCAGCCTCAAACTCCTGGGCTCAAGTAATCATTTTGTCTTGGCTTCCCAAAGTGCTGGGATTACAGGTGTGAGCCACCATGCCTGGCCCCCTCATTTTTAATTTTAGTAGTGTCTAAATTATTTTTCCCTGGCTATATATTTTTTCTTACTTGTCTTCCTGAAAACTCATGTTTCATAGGAGAAAAGGTGGTTGGATGTTGGTTCTCCCAGTAGCAGAGCAAGAAAGTGACTCTTAATATCAAATTAGGTACTGTCATTAATGGTAACAGAAAACAATACTAATTCACATAAGATATGTTATTTTTCTAGCAACCAGGGAAGTCTAGAGTAGTAGTCGACTAGTATTAAAGAAATTTGCCCCCAAATGATTAAAATCTTAATAATATTTGCAATAGTTTTAAAACTCTGAATCAACAGTTTAAAAATCCCATGAGATTTTAAGCAAAACTGCAAAATAGAAAATTAAGTAGCAAGAGGCAAAGTGAAGGGCTTGATTAGTCTGCCAGTTATATAATTAAGAATTCAATAGAGTTGAAATTTATGTGCATTTAATAAAAAAGTTGACTTTTATTTCTATTTATTGTCCCTGTCAAATGTTGTCAATTGGCTATAAACATTAAAGTACTTGAAAGTATAAAGCGTATCTAACATTTTAAGTCCTGAAACTGCAGATGAGCGATTCCATTTTTAGTCTATGAATTACTAAGACTATATCCAAGGAATTGAATTAATAAACCCAATGGATGGGTGAATGAATGACCATTTTTCTTTTCATTAAAAGAAAGGAAAAATATTTTAAAATAATTCCATTTTTTGTTGCTCCGTTCATAAATTATCAAATTCATTTTGTGATCTTTATAATAAGCATAATTTTGAATTAGTTAGCTTCCTCTTCACCATAATAAGTAGTTCAGTTATTTCCACTAAATTGGCTCATCAGTTCCATTCATGTGGACAGTTTGCTTATAGGAGTGGATGGAATGACAAAGAGAATTCATTAGTATTAATTGTTAAATGCATGTGATCTGAATAATCAAAATATAAATTAAATATATGTGTAGAAAACCCTTAAAGATCTTTAAGTTTCTTTTCATCTCTGAACAGTTTATTAACTCACTACCTGTTATTTGATGTTCAAATCCCATCTTCTCTCTGAAGAGATGATTTATGGAAAGTGACACAGAGCCAGGGTTGCATAGCAGCTCATGGATGTTACTGTTAATTCTCTTACCTTTCTGGTGTTCCCCGTACTCTTTACTCTCTCTTGAGCTTTCTTCCTATTCTACTTTTCTTTGTGCTTATTAATATTAATCTATTTCTTCTTTATTACTACTGCCTTGATTTGTCCTTTTTTAAATATGTCCAATTTCTTCAACCAGACTCCAGGTTTCTTTTATTTTTTATTATACTCATACTTGGCATTAATAAACATTTGGCAAATACCGAACAAGCCTCTTCTACCTGGGAATGATTCTTATTTGGAGCAGAACGTGTATCTGCTGACTCTTTTCCCTGGGGCCCAGGCTTAGTGGAAGCACCCTGCCTCTCCACGCAGAGTTCATCTTTGTAAACCTCACCCCCAAAACAAACAAGCAAATGAGGAAGCAAGCAAACAAACAAAAAGTATTTGTTTTATTTGGAACCCTGAGCAAAGTCTCCTGAATACTAGACTGGGTGATAAATCATGAGTTATATTTGTACTTGGGTAAAACTTATTGAGAATTCTGTTTGGAATCTTGAAGCCAATTATTAATAATTTCACCCTGCGTCCCAAGGTTCCTAATCTAGCAAAGCCTGTAACTTTATTATTAAAATAAAATTTGATTAGAAAAAAAGACAGGGATTTTCTTTTGACAGCAGTATTTCTATTACTACAATGTTTAATGATGTAATTTTCTAAGAATGTGTTCATTTGTCTGTACTCTCTTTGTCTCACCCTTATACTCTGTTTAAGAGTTCAGTCACTCCCTTCTCTGCTAACCTTTCTTCAGAGCCTTCTAGAATTCATGCACCATCACAAATAAATTTCCCTATACCTTCAGTTTTTTCAAAGAGGAATTCATTCCATTTACTTATTTTAATAGGAACCAAGGTGAAACATTAGAATCTTTTCAATGAAAACTGCTGATTTTCATATTGTTGCCCATACATCATGGGTCTGGGAGTGTGTTGTTGTGCTTTTTATTAATACAAATTATGGACTGTTATATCTCTGTTTCTTTGAGGTGTATGTTTTTTATTATGACCTTTGGTTTTTTGGTGTCACTGTGTTCTGTCAACCTTTGGTGATCCCTCCAGAATCATGAAGAGTTTGAGTACAAGCTTCCATTCTTTCTTTTCATGCCCTGTCCTGCCATCACTGTTTAGACATTCTCTGCCTTAGTGAACAACCTGTTGCAGACCCTGCTGTTAGAGTTCCTGTAGTTTTGTGACTTTTATGTCCAGTTCTTTGTAGCACTGTCTTGTATGACGAGAATCGCTTTCCTTCTGGAAACTTACACGGCAGCATCCTACCATCTAGCTCTAACTTGTCCTTTCAGCCCTCACACTTTCTTACTAATACTAATCTGAATCATTTTTACATATCATCAAGACCTCAGTCCCTTGTACATTTCAATTCCATGCTTTTCTCCCATTTTTAACCTGAATTTTTCTTTCCTTCCTCGTATTTACTCTTCCACCTTATGCACTCTCTCTTCTGCCCTGCGGCTCCACTGATGCGGCTCCACTGACATTCCTCATAAAGTTTCTGATGATCTTTATGATGCTAACTCCATTCAACAATTTTTCCCTTTTTCTCCTCCTTTTTCTTGAAACTTTCCTTTCTTAATTTCTGTGATATCATTTTCCTTTGGTTTATGCCCTGCTCATCTGCTCTTAGTTCTCCTTTACAGGTTTCCCTTCTTTTACTTAATCCTAAAAATTATGTTTTACTAAGGACTCTTCCTTGATGCTTTTCTCTGTTCACTTCTTACTTCTTTCTAGTTTACTTCATTCAAACTTCAATATAGTAACTTTGATGGTATGTTGATGATTTCCACATCTTGAAATTTGTCTTGCTCCTCTGTCCAGAACTCTAAAAATATACAGACTGCTTCCCACTGCATGTCTTTTCATAGCTGTCCAGTAGACCTATCAATCCAGAATGCCCAAAATTAATTTTGTCCTCTCTTTAAAACCATCTATCCTCTGATAATTCCTGTTTTGGGTAATGGCACTAATGCACAATCAGCCACCCAGTTGCATTGTTAAATTCTATCTAAAGCTTAGTTCACTACAAGTCTCATTGATTCAGCTCACAGATGGCTCAAAAAGATGTCTTGGTGACTTCATTTTAGTTCTTGCTTTCATCATTGATATGCCCATCTTTCTCATCTGGACTATTGAGTGTCTTTATTTTTCTTCTGTTGCGGGCTGCTGCCTGACAGTTCCTTTGTCTGCAAAGAGTAACCACCTCTAAAGACATCCGACTCACCTCTACCCAGCCATACCACAGCCACCCATTTTTTGACCAGCTATCACTTGGTATTTATCTCAGCGTTTTTAGGAAGGTTTCCCTCCTCCTCCCCTCCGCAGATCTCTGTTTTTATAATACTCTATATTTTATTCTTCCCAAACATTTAGTACGGCTGGGTGTGGTAGCTTGCACCTATAATTCTAGCACTCTGGGAGGCTGAGGTGGGAGGATCGCTTGAGCTCAGGAGTTCAAGACCAGCCTGAGAAAGAGCGAGACCCCGTCTAAACTAAAAATAAAAAAAATTAGGTGGGCGTGGTGGTGCCTGTAGTCCCAGCTACTTGGGAGGCTGAGGAAGGAGGATCGCTTAAGCCCAGGAGTTTGAGGTTGCAGTGAGTGATGATGACGCCACTGCACTCTAGCCCAAGAGACAGAGCAAGACCCTGTCTCAAAAATAAAACAAAACAAAACACAATACAACAAAACAAAGCATTTCTCGTACTCTGTTTATTCTACCTTACTAGTTTGGGTAAGCTGAAGCATGTGACCTGGTTCTTTGTACCCGGGCCTGCTGCATCATTGAAAAGTAAGTGGAGTGGTGGTGAGAGAACAATTCAAAAGGCTGGGTCTTTGAACCAAGCCACTCCAAGCTGCCCTGTCGAGGGTGTTTGTGGAGGCACTAAAGTAGGAGCCAGGACCAAAGAACTGAGAACTTGACTGTCTTTTGTAAGACAGCTCGCATAGCTTGCCCTCTAACATTCTGCCTAATCCCCCAAAACCCCTAAATACCTTAGCTCAGCTTTCACAAATATATTTTCCCTGTTTGCATAAGAACGGTAGTTCTTTTTGATTAATGCCAAAGGTGTTCAAGTTAGACATTATATTTTTTGTCCATGTCATTGGTTACATACTGCCAGAGGTTACAATTTATATTTTATCATATAGAGTTGAAGCAGATAGAGAACCTAAAATGTCAAATAATACAATGTGCCTTTTTCGTGTTTTTTCCACGAGATCCTACCCACAACCATTTGTTGTTGTTTATAAGTTTACAATAACATAATTTTTTTTTTT